>PVIH01029881.1:0-12959 GCA_004025045.1 Sigmodon hispidus
TGTTTTGGCAATCCTGGCTTTCCTGTTATTCCAAATGAAATTGAGTATTGTTCTTTCAAGGTCTAAAAAATATTGTGTCGGGATTTTGATGGGCAGTGCATTGAATCTGTAGAGTGCCTTTGGTAGAATTGCCATTTTTACTATGTTGATCCTACCGATCCAGGAACATGGGAGAGCTTTCCATTTTCTGATATCCTCTCATAGACATTACATGGATTAAATGTTTTTGACACGACTTATTTGACCATCTTATTAATTAACATGACATGTGACTAAATTCCTTCCTTTACTTTTTTATAACTTTCATTTATTTATTTATTTGCCTTGGTGTTTGCCAAGAACTGGGAACTGGAACTACAGATAGAGCTATCATGTGGGTGCTGGGAATTGAACCCTGGTCCTTTGGAAGAGCAGTCAGTGCTTTTAACCACTGAGCCATCTCTCCAGCCCCCTTACTTTTTTATAAAACTTTGAAATTTTCAAAATATTACTAAAATACTTACCATCTTGTCATTTGTAATAAAAAATCAGACCATAGAATACAATTTATCAAGTCTGGTATGCTGATAAATGCATGCACTATTAGCACTTTGGAAGTGGAGATGTGAGACTGAGGAGTTTAATCCTCTGTTACTTAGCAACAATTCAATGGACAGCCTGAGGCACATGACATCCTGTCTCAAAAGAACAACCACTGTGGGATAATGCTCTTATACAATGTAAAGATATTTCACTTGTATTGGTTTAATAAAATGCTTATTGGCCAGTAGCTAAGCAGGAGTAGAGGCAAGGTGACCAGACTAGGAGAATTCTGGGAGGAGGAAAGGCAGAGAAGCAGATGACAATTAGATAAAGAGGAAGCAAGATGAGAATGCTGCACTGAAACAAAGATATCCAGCTGTGTGGCTAAAATAGATAAGAACTATGGATTAATTTAAGTGTAAGTGATAGACAGCAATATTCTTGAACTACTGGCCTAACAGTTACTATAATATTAAACTTCCAAGTCAATTATTTTATAAGCAGCTGTGGGACCTGGCAGGCAGGACAGAGAAACTTCTGACTAAAATCCACTACCACTAAAAAATAAAAGTCCTCAGAAAATCAGAGATGAACATTTTGATCGGTGTGTTCTTATGCCTCATATTGGCAATTTTGTTATACAGCCTATGACTCTCACGGAGATCACTGTCAGCCCAAGTGGTATAACTTCTTTAAACTACATATGTATAAACACTGACTTATGTGTATTGTATGTAATTTTAGGCAAATAAGCAATGATTCTCTATGGGTTTTCCATGTCCTTAGTGTTATTTTCCCATATTCCCTCCCTCTCCTTTAGAATTGTTACCCTTTCCCCTTTGCCTGATTTTATATTCTCCCTCCCAATTCATTTTATCTATTTCACCATGTTAATAACTTGTTTCCTGGTAGTCTCTGTCATTTGAGTAATGTGTCTTATTTCAATCTGGGCATAAATTTGGACATCTTGTAGGCAGATATGGCTTACATCAAGGCTATGCTTCCCTGGTCAAAGATAATAATAATAATACTAGTAAGTAATTAATACCTTTATTAAGTTTAGCCTATTTCTTCTTCAATATGTATAAAATTATCCTCCATTCAAGCCTATAGAACATTATGCGGTAGGCTAAAATTTAACACCGCATCAGATAGTTTAGAAATGAAGTTACTAGAAATCTTTAAAAGCTCACAAAATATATAGTAGATAACACTAACAAAATACACAGAATTGTGTTATGTACAGTAAAATTTATTTGTCTACACAGTTATAAATCTAAAGAACTTCTTCCTCATAGGTATAAACATATTTCCATTTGACAAACAAGGATATCTTCACTACATAGAATACAGAAAACATATTCTCAGAAGGTCTTATATTATGACAACATGATAAAATCAATAGATTTTTCAGTGAGGGATTATTTTTAATATGATGAAGTACATTTTACTTTTGTTTCAAGTTGCTCATATATATGTAACGTATTCTAATGGAAACAGAAATCTTCAAAGCCCTTATACATGTCTCAATAATAAAATCATTTTCTTTTTTAGATTTTAAAATATAAACTGATGCAAATATGCCAACTTTTTTTTTTAAGCAATTTGAAGAAGATAAAGGCAGTCACTCCTGGGAAGACCAAAGCTTTGGAAAGGGTATTATTCAGCTTGAGATAGTTCTTCATTTTTTCTTCCCCTTAACTACCATGACAGGGAGCTCTGGGAGGTGGATGTTCCCATTCCCAAAGTAGCCTCAATTTTTTGAAAACATCTGCCAAGTAAGTGCTTTTTCTAAACTGATTGATAAACTTCTACTTTGCATTATATGAATGCTAAGTACCTAGAAGATAAAAATATTGATGTCTGCTATACACTTATTCCTCTTCTCTGTTCTTGAGAAAAGCAAAAGTTTTATTTTTTCTAGAAGTGTCCACTATTCATTTTATTTACTTCTTCTTTTTTTAATCGAAAAGTTTTGTTTTTACATACCAACCACTGTTCCCCCTCCTCTCTTCCCAGTCACCTTCCAGCTTCCCCCAACCCCACTCTCCCATTCACTTCTCATAGAGAGTAAGGAACTCCAGAGGGAGTCAATATAGTCTGGCATATCAAATTAATGCAGGAACCAAGCCCCTTCCCCCAGTATTAAGGCCGAGCAAGGTGTTCCTTTGTAGGGTATGGGCTCTAAAAGCCATTCATGTACTAGGGATAAGTCCTGATCTCACTGTCAGAGGCCCCACAACACAACTGTCATCCACATTCAGAGGGCCTCGCTTGGCCCCATAAAGGCTCCCCAGCTGTCAGTCTAGTATCAGTGAGCTTCTGATTGCTCAAGTCAGCTGTCTCTGTGGGTTTTCTCTTTGTGATTTTGACCTTTTTGCTCATATAATCTCTCCTACCTCTCTTATGCAAGACTATGAAAAAAAGAAAACATGCTTGGACACAGTAATAGTGGGTGATGAGAAAGTTCCTAAGTGGGAAGTGGAGTGTGGGGTTTGATTCATAGGTGTAAAGTACAGTGAAATTTGGGACTGTTCTTGTAGAAGAAGTGGAATAGGAGCAGTATAGTTCATGAGAGAACTGAGTGGGTATTTGTCTCGTTCACGTGAGAGAAAAACAGTGCAGGAGTAAGGTGTTTCATGTAGCAGAACAGCATGTAGATGGGGCCGTTATTGTGATGAAACAGAGTGAGGGCTGGGGTAGTTTATGAAGGTGAGTAAAGTAGGGTTTGTCTAGCCCATGTTGGGTGTAGAGAAGGTCTTGGGTGGTTCCCAGGGGAAGTGGAGTATAGAATGATGATGTTCTTGTGGAGAGTAGAGTGGAGCCTGGGGTGGTTCATATGGGACAAGAAACGGGGCCTGAGGAAGTTCTTGTGAGTATGGAGTGGTGGGCTGAAGTGGTTCATATGAGGTGTGGAATGGAAGGTAAATGCAGTGTGGAGAATGAAGCTGGATGGCTTATATGAATTGAGTAGAGTACGTGGCTTTTCTAACAATTTAAATGCTGCTTGCATTTAAATACACCAGGGGACTTTGGACTTAGCTATTTTGCCTTCAAAGTGACCTGTACATGTAGAAAGGACTTTCTAAAATAATGTGTCCATGAAGGACATAAATATATTTCCTCTCTTTCTCCAAGCAGTGGGGGGGTCAACTTGTGAGGAAGGCAAATGACCGAGTAAACTCTTGCCTCTGTGTGTATTTTGTGAATATGCATTTGGACAGCCACCACATTCATCTATCATATGCTTCTGGGTTCATTTTTGCTTTCTAGATGAACACTGGTGTGAGACAGAGATTCTTGAATCCACTCCTCATACTTAGACACAGAATCAGAAGGAAATCAATCAACTTATTTGTTTTATCACTTAGGCATAGACTACATATAAAAGAAGAACAAAAAATCATTGTCTAATGTTAAAAAATTGTGTTTTATTTGGTAGTGTACTAAGCAAAAGAAGATGAACATTTATTCTTCCTTAGGGTCAATGGACTTCAGAGAGTGTTTTTTTTTAAACCCAAGGAAAGATTGTAATGTATTATAAAAGACAGCTCACGTCTGAAATCTCTATGGAGAAAGGCATTCATTTCTTCTTAGAGACCTTCACTGGAGCAGGGTGATGGACTTAATTCATTACTAATTTGATGGTGTGAAGTATGGTAGATAACAACTTGACTGTCTGTATTTCCCCAGTCAATATGTTCCTAACCTCTAAAGGAAGGTGTCATAAGGTGGGTCCTTGTGAGATATTAGTTTATAAGTGTTGGAGGTTTATAGATGAAACTAGTGTCCTGTAAAAAAATACTCGGACACAGAAGAGATAGATCAGTGATTTCAGAGAGGACCTGCATTTGGTTCATAGTACCACACTGTGAAGCTCTCAATTATATGCAACTCCAACTTCAGGGGTCTGACAGCCTTTTCCGGTACCCATGGACACCTATAAAAATGTGGCATACATACAGATAAATAACCCCTGAGGGCAAAAGACCCCATGTCGCTTTATCTTGCTCTTCTCACCATGTAAAGACACAGATGTTGCTAATCTCTAATGACAAAGCAGCCTCAGCGAAGCTCATCCACATCACTCAGACTGCAGCCTCTGCAGAGTGCGAAAGAGAATGCTTGTGACTGCTGGTTTGTGGGAGTTTGCAATAGACAATGGTAGTGGTAGCAACTTACTATTATTGTATATTCATTGTTAAAAAGGGATATAGAATAAAAGCACTGGCCAGATGTGACAGCACACACCTGTGATGCTAGCACTTAGAAAGGAGAAGTAGACAGATCAAGATTTAGGATAAATCAGCTGGTTATGTGGTTCAAGTACATTCTAGCTAATAGAACTCTCTCAATAACTGAAAAAAGAAAGAAGGGAAGAAATGAATAGATGAGGAGGGGGAGCTGGGGAGGGAAAGGGAGAGAGAGAATGTGTCTAAGATTACATAGCAAAGTTATTTCCAGACCTCTGAAGGAATGAGGTCCCTACTCTATGGCATTCAACTTGCCTGTAGCTGGGGAAAGGCAGCATGGACAATATTTTGTTTGTTTTATTCTAAACTTTTATTACTAAAGGCTTCTGTTTATTCTCCCCAAAAGAAAAGATCTACGATGATTTCACCCCCCCTCTCTCTAATTCACACTGAAAATATTACACATTACAGACATCTTAAAAGATCTAATGAATTCTCATTCATTTCCATGAAGATTCCATCTTTGTATACTGAGAAACTATGATGGATGATGGGTGACAGGCTGCCTTCTGTGACCTTGACACCTGCAATCCTTTACATCTGTGTTAAAAACCACAGGAGGCTAGCTAGGAAGGGGATATGGTAGAGAGGTCAGAAAGCAACATGCAGAGCGGCATGTCTTTGGTGACTTAAAGGACACTCAATTGATGATGTGACAACTTGGATGAGGTGTCTGGGAAAGCAATGGAGGTTTGAGAGAGAGCCTATATGTGATATGTGTACAGATGATTAGAGCACATGAGGCAGAGGAAATTAGTCAAACATCAGGGTGGATTACATGAGGGACTGCATGGAAAGAAGCAGACAGAAGAACTTGTGAGAAGGTAAGAATGATTGGCTAAGGTGACTAGTGATAAAACACTCATTCATAGAAGAATCAAGGGAAGTCTTATCTGTTCAAGGGATTGTTTAGGGTTTGTTACATCATTAGCTTCACCCAATTATATAAGCTGTGAGTAGCTTTCCAGGTGATAGTCAGAAATATTATTTTAGTCATCAGAAGAAAAATATACTTGAGATTGTCTTGGGCCTTTGTACACATCTGTCTGACAGATGCCAGGCACCTTAATTGATACTGAGAACTGAAAACTAGCAAATCCTGTATATTTTTAAAATATTGAATCTAGAGGTGAATCATTAGTGATACACAGAGGGAGTTAAAGTGGCTGTGTTTTTAAAAACAATCATTTCTCTTGTGTAACTTTCACAGTGCTCAAGGCAAACACCTGACCAAAACTGGTGGCATGTGGGAACTAGTGCACCATTGATTTAAATTTCCGTCTTATTTCTACTTTAAGTACTTATATTTTCTTTAGAAGGAATCTGGCTGTTTGTGACAGGCATAAATAGCTTAAACTATGCATCCACATACATGTGACTTTTACTAAGGGTTCTATGTAGGTGAGGTTAAGCAGGGATCACAATATAAATTATATTTTAGCAGGGATGGAGAGATGGCTAAATGGTCAAGATAGACACTGCTCTTCCAGAGGATGAGGCCCAGGTATGGAGAGATGGCTAAATGGTTAAAAATAGACACTGCTCTTCCAGAGGATGAGAACCTGAGTTTAATTCACAGTACTTGCATCAGGTGACTTACACCAAATGTAACTCCTACTACAGAAGAATCTGCTATCTCTAGCCTCTTCAGTCAGACACCTGGACTCATATGTACATACATACCCTCTTTATGTATACATAATTTAAAAATGATAAAAAATGCAATTTAAAAACATTAAAAAACCAAATGTGTTATCACCCATCATCTGTAAAAAGCAAGATATTGGAAAGATATATTTAATATGGAGGAACCTTGCCATGGTACAATAAACAGGCTGTGGGGTGGCTTCTTCTGTATGTACATGCGATGGTTTTACTGTGACTTAGATCTCAAGCCTGAAAAAGACGGTAAAGTTCAAGGGGAGGGAGATTACAACAGCATGATACATTTGGGTCTCTGTGATTCTCTGCATCTGAGCCTCAGATCCTGAAAGGATAGCAACATATTGCATGAAAGTATAGTGTGCCTTGGTTTGGAAAAAAACGTAAACTAGGCTGTGGTTGTTGGACACGTGAGCAAGTGAGTAAGTGGAGCAGGAAGCATGGGGCATGTTTAATAGTGTCGGAAGTTTCACTGTGGCCCTGGCTCAATCAGAGCTTAATAAAAGCTTTTAATCAAAAGGATTTTAGATGAAATGCAATTATTCTTTAAGGAACCAAGGGACAATGAATTATTAATAATTTACTCAATGAGCTATTTGACTAATTTAAGATTTTGCTTTATACTAGATGCCTAGTGTATAAATACTACTTTAAATATACTATAGTAATGAAAGTGAATTTTCTGAGATTCGTTAAAGATTCTCAGTACTTGCACTAAACTGTCACCTGACATCTGAAATATGGTTTTGTATTTCTGACTCACAGAAAATTTGTGTTTCCTTTTGGGAGGATGATATGGAAGGATCAGATATTTCATAATCCAAACTAGGGTGTTCTTGATAGTGCACATGTGTTACAAGCAATTATTCAAGGACCATGGTCCATAACTGGAATCATTCTGGTACAAAGCAAATGATTGATCAATCTTCCTCCTAAATGTGCATCACCTTTTCTATATCCACAGATGCAAGCAGCTAACTAAAGGCTGGAAACATTTTTTTGCAATAGAACATCACTTTCTTTTCAGTCCAGTGTACTTGGGTTGTTTACTGAAGTTTCTAATTATCCAACTCTGTCTTTCATGTTTCACCTTTACATTTTTACTTGTCAGCATGCAGAATAAATCACTGGCTGAAATAGCAAGATATAAATGTGAGAAATCTCTGGTTCGTGACACAAACCAGCTGTTAGTGTGCCATGTCACTTTTAAAGACAGAATTCTTCCTCGGTCCAGCTGTCATATTTTATTTTTCTCAGCTTTCCAAACAGAAATTTGGATCAAATCCAATGGCTCCACCAAAACATGTCTATACCCAAAGAAAAGCAAAACAGTAATATAGGAAAAAGTAAAGAAGGTGAAATATTTACTACTGAGAACTGTGGGGTTATGGCATTTCAAAAAATTCCAGGATATTCAACTACTACTGGACATGTGGCCTATTTTATTGTTTCAATTGATACTTTTGCTCATGGTGCTAACATGGTAGCTTTGGAGCATGACAGTTTGGATCTGGTAATGTCTACAAAAAAAACTTTTGTTAATAGTATAAAGTGCTATTAAGACATAAATTTGTTCACATTTCTAATTCATTTTTTCCCTGCAATTGATGGATTCTGACAGTGCTCTTAGACATCCCAGGACAGCTAATGTGAGAAGCAGAGAAAACTGATTTCATGTTTTAAAATAAAGCAGTTTGCAAACAATGCTTATAAATGATAAGCACTATGGGACTTGGGGACATGGGCACAAGCAGTGGATGTATGTTGTTTGACATCTTCTGTGCCATCCCATGACAATTACAAGTCAGTGCAAGATGAGAACTTCATGTTTGGCCACATTGTACAAAGGAGGACAGCAGTGTGTCTTTGCTGAGTGACACCCAAGGGGGCTGTATCCATCTAGAAGTTGCTATCCCTCATTTTTCTCTTGACTGCTTGCTTCTAAACCTTTCTATTAAAAACACATTTTTGCTTTTATTTACTGGTCAAAAATCTCTTGACCCAGCAACATTATTCTTGAGATAATCTTCAGAAAATCTTCTGAAACTCCAGATAACTGAAATACTCTCTTGTGGTTGGTTATTAGGTCTTCTATGCTCTCTGTCAGCAGACAAAATCTAGAACTATGGAAACTCACATATATCTACACTATTAATTCTCCAAGGACAAAGCATTACTAGATGAACGCATGATTAGTTACACATAATATATTGTGACATAAGAAGCTATTACATACTAAGGACTAAAATTAAATGTTTTTAGTATATTTGAAGTTGGATTTACCTATAGTTAATTCAAATGAGCTTATGTAAGCACCTCCTTTGTCTGTACAGTGAAAAGAGCCTAACATGGATTAAATAATACCAAAGCCCATCTCACTTGAGCACAGTATTAACTATTTGTCTTATGGTCACTGCTGACACTAAACTTCACATCCCACAAACAGTGGGGCAAATAAGACACCAGCCAGGTGGTGGCAACCAGCCAATGAAGAAGGAGAAGAAATCAACATATCCAGGGCGCCTACTTAGCAAGCCTGCTTTCTTCATTTCCTTTTTATTGAGATGTTTCATTTAATTATGTAATTTATTTATGTAGTTCTGGGGATTGAAACCAGGGCATTATGTCTGCCTGGCAAATGTTCTACCACTGAACTAATTTTTTTTAATTGATTATTTTAATTGTGCTGTGGGCGTGTACACTTGCATGTGTGTGTATATGTGTGTGTGAAATATAGCATGTAATACATGTTAGATTTATTCAGAGTTTATTGTTGTTGTGTCTTTTACTTACAATTATTCTTATTCAGTATTTATTTCCACTCAGCAAATTTTAACATTTCCTTCAGTGTTAAACTAAAATTTTAAATCTCAGTTTTCCAGTGAAGTCCATCAGGATTAACTAGTTTCACTAATTCTTCTTCTGTGGAGTACATATGATATATTATTATTAATTAATAATTATTTAACTTTTATTTAAAATGGCATTGTGTTAATGTGAAGCAGATCATCCTAGCTTTAAATTTTCTTTAGGCTATAGGTTTATATTTTAACATAAAGAAAATAGTAAGGCATACATTTAAAAATTTCAGGGTGAGCAAATATTTTCAATATATGCTAGAAAAAGCAACAGCACCAAAAAACAATAATATTAAGGTAAATAATATATAAAGCACATCCTAATATCATTGTTTATCTTTCACATCCAAAAGTTATTTAATACAAAGTTAAGATAAAGTGCCATTTGTTATTTAAACTATATACCTCTGGCATAAACATATTAAATGCTACTATATATATGAGAAAAATTACAATGCTTATAGACAAAAAATTTGTTAGTGTGGTTCATATTCAACCTTATTTTTAAAATGAGCTATTCAGCAGCCTCCGTATGTTCCTTTTGTCAGCATCTCACAACTACAAGGAAATAAGGTTTAGCTGAATTTACCTTAATAACCAAATCGAACTTCTGGTGGAAGTCTCTGTTGACAGGCTCCAGAAGAGTGAGCTCTGCAGTCCTGGGATGCATGTGGAAGAAGCGGGGGTAGTCCTCAGGGGTGCCTGTAAGACAAGAGACACCATTTGGAACTGAGAACAAACAGAAATAGCCTGGTTCATCTATTTTCCTTCAGTAACCGAGCAACACAGTTACAATTTCATTAGTAAATGAAGTTTCTAAATTATCCAGTCTAGGGAGAACAGATGCAAATGTGATATATAATTAATTAGCTTATGAGTTAGAGAAGAGGAAGGTATTTGTTTGGATGGTTTCTGAATTTTTGCTCTTTTACAGAGAGCTATTTAATTAATTTGGAAACTCATCATATGAAAAGGATATTAAGTAGAGGAAACGCAAATTTAGGATTACAAAATTATATTTTAATGGTACATAAATCTTAATTATACCCTGCATGGTTTTTCCAATATATCTTATAAAAATAAAGACTAGCATTTTAAACCAAATATCAAGATGCCTAGGAACTAATATAAACATATTCTCCTACAGCAGAAAAGGTTTCTTGTTGTTTTGTATCATATTTTTCAAATATAAGTGTTCAGCTAATATGCCAACCACTCAAAACTATTGTTTTTAAGGTGATTATTTCTCAAATGCAGGCACTTTAGTACATTGCAATATATTTATTTCTGAAAATATTAACTTTCCCTGTATTGTCTTTCCCTGTACATTAGAACATTTTTGTCCCAAAGTAAAGGAATGTCAGGTCATAGTGGTCAGATGTAAAAGTCAAATCACATCATATTAATGATTAAGCATGTCAATAACCATCAGTGACCCTTTCAGTAATTTATATTCATAATGAAGACTCAGGAATTTGAGAGATTAAATATTCTGGCTACAAAGAGATTTATAATTTCTGATGTCAGCTATGGTAATTATACTTACTACTATAGAGACATTTATTTATAAAAAAATTGTCAGCAATGAGTTGAAATGGGTTGTGAGAGATTATACAGAGTGCATAGCAGGAAAACGTAGTGCTTTAGGCAGTCATCAATCACTTCCTCCCAACTTAAGAACACAAACACACATTCAGTTACATTAAGACTCCATTGCTCATTTTTGAACAAATATGGCACTGATAAAGAGTATTACAAAATCTCTCAATAGCTTGGCTTGATCAATCATAGATCTGTACCAAAGCCATGTTTACCTTTTGTGCAACAGCACCAAGAATGGGTTCTTCTGTTTTATTCATAATCAGTGCTCTGCTACTGACTATGAGAATCCTCTATTCAACAATGTAATATCACTGCCATGATCAATAAGCATCTAAAATATGTATTAATTAATCTGGCTAAATCAACGGCAATATATCTTTGAATAAAGGCTATATACATCCATCCATCTACACATACACACGTAGTAGGATTGTATTCTGTTCCATTGTAAATAATGATCCTGTGTACCAGTTTAATAAAAGCATTGAGTGGCTGAAAGCAGACAAGAAGTATGGACAGTGCTACCAGACTAAGAAAACTCTGGAAACATCTCAAAATAGACACAGATGCTACAGTGATGCCAGTAGACAAGAAAGAAGCTGAAATGCTGCTCTCAGAAAAGATACTGAGCTGGATAGCCGAACAAGATAAGAATAATGGGCTAGTTTAAGGGTAAAGATTTAGCAAGCTATATGACTGAGCCCTAAGTCAATTAGTGTAAAATTGATATAAGCCTGTGTGTGTGATTATTTGAGGCTAAGTAGGGCTGAGAGTGGGTCTGAAACTCGGAGCTAGACCAGAAAGTACAGGCCAGAAACAACATACAACATACACATATATTTAAAACACATGTACTCTTTTACCTTCAATGTAGTTATCTTTAGATAAACAAAATTGAACTTAGAAAATTGGTTCACTATAAAAAAATACATAGTACATTTAAATGGAAAAATCATAATATTAAAATGATATAATAGACAGTAAAGCAATAAATGACAGGGTGGCATAGAAACCAGACTCTGTTAATAGCTAAGGTCTTATTTTTGTACTTATATATATGCTCTATGTAATTATAAAACAAATTAGATTTACAGACATCTCAGAAATGCAATCTAAATGTGAATTCGTTTGGTGTTATAACCACAAACATCCCAGGACTTCAAAAGGTAACAGTTTGTTATCTTATCCCAGTGAATATAGCTTATACAGAAAAATTACAGATGAAATGAAGTTGAGTGCACTACTTATACCATGATGGTAGGATTGATGGTTTTACTCCAAGATAACTCGGAGGGATTTTGATAAGTTAATTAATTAACTATGTGATACTCTAATTCTAGCACTTAAAATATTGAAACTTAATGGAAATAGCAAAAAGAGATACGAAAGTAGTGTTAAAGGTAAAAGAAAAACATTTAAATCTTAAGTCTTGCATTAGAAGTAAATGGGTAATCTCACCCTTCATATTAGCTGCAAATAGTATTAAATACCTTGGAGTAACTATAACCAAAGAAGTAACAGACCTATTTGACAAAAATTTTAAATCACTGAAGAAAGAAATTGAAGAAGATATCAGAAAATGGAAAGCTCTCCCATGTTCCTGGATTGGTAGGATCAACATAGTAAAAATGGCAATTCTACCAAAGGCAATCTACAGATTCAGTGCACTGCCTATCAAAATCGCAACACAATATTTTTTGGACCTTGAAAGAACAATACTCAATTTCATTTGGAATAACAGGAAAGCCAGGATTGCCAAAACAATTTTACTCAACAAAAGAACCTCAGGAGGTATCACCATCCCTGACTTCAAGCTATAATATAGAGCTACAGTAATAAAAACAGCCTGGTACTGGCATAAAAAGACTTGTGGACCAATGGAATAGAATTGAGGATCCAGACATTAACCCAAAAACCTATGAACACCTGATTTTTGACAAAGAGGCCCAAAACATTCAATGGAAAAAAGATAGTATATTTAACAAATGGTGTTGGCATAACTGGAAGGAAGTGTGTAGAAAAATGCAAATAGATCCGAACCTGTCACCCTGCACAAAACTCA
>PVIH01029882.1:0-12958 GCA_004025045.1 Sigmodon hispidus
TCTCAGACATCTTTATTCCTAGACCCCAGGAAAGTTTCTTCTTCCAGGCTTATGATGTTATTTTCAAAATGTCTTAAGCTTCTAATCCTTTACACTTTTGCTGTTGCTGTTTAGACTGTTTGGAATAACAACTTAGGACCTAATGTCCTACCTTCAACCTCACTGATGTGTATATAAATCAGGGGTAACTAAGTCTAGAGACATCAGCTGTGTCATTTAGCTCCTCATCTGAATGTCATGTGAATGGTAGAAGTGACAGTCCTTGCCACTCGGGTGCTGTGAGGATCTAGTGAACTGCCATATGGGAAAGCCCAACCCAATGCTCCAGGTAGACCTTACTTGGCTCTCCGACAAGGATGCTCCAGTCAGGTCTTGCGTTCTCAAGACACTCAGCGGCTGCCACTCACCTTCGACACTCACCTTGAGTCAGAGAGTTGTCCTTTAAGCTGGAAGCAGCTGTCCTGGTCCTCTGCTTGCTCTCCTCACTACACTGTTAGTCTCTTGTATGTTTCTGCACATTAGCTGCTCCCTTGGTAAGAAATCGCTGATTACATAAAAAGCATAACCTTTCATCTTTCAGGGCTGCATGTATCTGCTAGGCAGTACAGTCAAAGAAATCGCCACAAACCCTGAAGAAGCTGGGAAATTTGTCTTTGAAGTTATTCCAGGTAGGTAGCCTGCATCTCGGCCTCACAGCTAAAAGCCAAGGTGATGGTCCATCAATCAGCCATCTATGACTCATAGTGGCTCTTCACAGTGAATATATCCTAGGAGATTAACCAGCATTGAGCTTAAGGTGACACCCATGAGCCCCAAGAACGTTTCAGGAGAGCCTGGAGCCAGGAGTTGTAGCTCGAGGCTCTGGGACCTCACTGTGAACAGTCACCCTCTATCTTCACTCATCCAGATCACAGAATACTACCAGTTAAAATACACAATGAGCTGCGTCTCTGTCATTCAAATGGGTTGCAGTTGGTGGAATATCAGTGGTCCTCTATGTTCCAACAGGACCTACTGAGAAATAGTTAGCTTTTGAGAACTTAAAACAGGCCAGGTGCTGCATGTCCTCTGTGTGCATGTGGGCTGTATGCTGGGTGCTGCCTGCTCTCCATGAAGAATGTATGACGCTGCCCCTGCCCAGCCAGCAGGAATGTTAGCACTGCCATGCTCTCTGGTTGCCACGGCCATGATCCCAAAAGGAAAGGTCACAAGTTCCTTTTATTTTTTTTTTTGCTCACATAGGCAGCCATGTACAAAGAGCCATGGGTGGAGAAGAAGTAATGTACCCTGTCTAGAGCTAAGCTACCCACACCCAAATGCTGACCACTCCCCTCTAATCTCTCCCCAATGTCTCTGATTTATTTGTAATGAGGACAGTGATGACAGAGAGGATTATATGGAGACATCTGGATAAAACATTTGTATGGTACCTAGTATATAGCAAGTGCCATGCAAATGTTTAGTATTGGGAACATCTGGTGGGAATTATGACACAGCCTAATATTGGCTGACAATTTACACCAAGGAAAAGGACAGAATGAAGTCCAGGTGGTTTTCATGGGTTCTGTCTGGTATTCTAATGTGAAGATCTAGCCACTTCTCACCATTCCAGGCATGGCCCCTGTCTAGAACTCCATCAATCTCCCACCTGAACTGTGACATCACTAGGGTCTCTGTCCTGACACAACTCCTGGAATACAGCCACCCACAACAGTGTGCCCAGCATCTGCATTTTATACTCGGAGAGTCCCATGGGAAGCTCCCTCAAAGTGCATTGTGGATTTGCCCCATAAATCACCACCCTAGAAGACTGCTCTGTGGGAGGGGAGGGAGGAAACTGTCCCTCATCTTGCCCATATATGTATGTATATATATATATATATATATATACACACATATATATATATGTATACACACACACACACACACACACACACACATATATATATATATATATATATATATATATATATATATATATATATATATCCTCCTGCAGGAGTTCCTGGGTGCTGGATCATCTTTCCATCTCATTCCCTCTTTTTTCTCCTCCCCCCCCCCGTTCTATCTCTGTCTTTCCCTTTATCTTATGTCCACTCTGATAAGTATTTGGCTGGAGGAAGACTTTCTGAGGACAGGGATAGCCAGTGTAATGTTCCCAAGCCTCCATGTGTCAGAGAGTTCAAAGTGGACCAATATTGTCAGGGTGACATGATTGTAGGAGTGGGGGATTTGATGGGCACTTCTTGGCAGTTATAAGAAATTGAACATCTATGCCAGAAGAATAGAAAGCCACAGGGAAGTTCTAAGTACAGTGAGATGATATGGCTTATGTTTAAAACTCATGGGATTTGAGAGTAAAGTGTGACTATAGGACTGAGGACAGTGTGGGGATGGATGTCAGTGAGGACTGTGCAATGAGGCAACCTGGAGGTAGTGGCTGAAGGAAGTGTTTCCCAGAGGGGTTTCTCATGGCCGAACTAAAGGATCCCCTGGAGCCAGTAAGCCAAGATGTATTTTGACAGTGCAGCAGACTGAAGTGTGTTCATGGCAGATAAGGACATCAGAGAGACTCTGTCCAGCAGGACCCAGAGAGAAGGAGAGTGACAGCAGCCTTGCCTGACGTTTGCCTGGGCCCCAGTGGGCAGATACCTGGCATCTCTGGGCTTCAGTCCTCATAACCGTAAACTGGTAACATCAGAGCTCCCCACTCCACCTCAAAGGGATCTTGTGGTTACTCAGGTAGTTTTTAGTTCTTTGCTGAGCATTTTTTGCTTCCAATTTTACCCCTGGAGATACACACAAGAAAGGCTTTTATAAGATGGGTCTAAAATCAGCTCATCCCAAACTGCAAAAAAAAAGCCTTGGTGATGCTAAGTCCTGGAGGCCAGAACCAAAAGGATTGGAAAGCTGGTTTCTGCAGGAAGATCTGAGACTAGGCCCCTAGGACAGTTGGGATGGGTGCTCTCAGATGAATCGGTGTTGCAGTGTTTAGGAAGACAGGCTATCACCAGCATCCAGTGGTCCCAGGGGTTGCTCTTATTTTTGTCCCTTCTAACACTTTACCAACTAAAGAAAATTCTGTATTTGCCTGCAAGGAGGTGTAGGAAGATGTTAGTTCTCACTTCTTTTGTCTCTTTTCCTCATTTTTGTCCCTTTTTATGCCACCTGTCTGTCTTATGCTCACATGATAAGTTTAAGCTTTACTTAGTTTAAAATGAGAATGGTAAAGGGGGCCCTGACATCTTCACATGGCTCTGTGGTCCCAGCATCCTGTGACAGGACAAACCAATTCTATGAGAAAGGCACTCCGGTACCCATTGTCCCTCTTGCCTGGGGCTTTCCCCCCCCCTTCCAGATCTCCACAGCTGAGCTCAGGCTGTCTTGGGGAGCATCAGTTGTGGGCAGGGCAACCAGAAGGCTCCTTAAATGCTGAAATGAAAAGAACTGAAATGGCTGCTGACCTCTGTGGAAGAGGCTCTCTGCCAAAGTCGGGGCAATGGCTACCAACTTTGTCCCTTGGCTCTCCCTGCTTCAGTTCCCACCCCCTGTTTCAGTTCCCACCCCCTGTGGCTCCTCCCACTCTACAGCCTCCTCATGTACTATTCTTTCCTCCAGCCTCATGGGACCAGAACCGCACTGGACAAGACTCCTACGTGCTCATGGCCAGTTCCCAGGTGGAGATGGAGGAGTGGGTTAAGTTTCTCAGGAGAGTTGCTGGCACGCCCTCTGGAGGTAAGGACCTAATAAACAACTACTGTCATGGTCAGGTCCTCTGCTGAGTATGGGGGCAGGAAAGAGGCTTCTGGGTATCTCACCATCCCTCCGGATCACCTCAAAGAGCCAGCCAACTCCAGATCAAATAGAATCACAGTGAGCCTTGGCCAACAAAGGAGTGTGATACCCCAAAGTAGGCCCTTCTCTACTTTGTGTAAAGTATTGTCTCTGAGATGAAGAGTTGGCTAGCTGAGTTGAGTTCCTGGTAACCTTAACTCTTACTGTGCCATGGGTATGTCCATTATCCAAGAAATCTTGTGACAAGATGTGCAATAAGGCTGGTGAGTGCAGACAGCTACCCCCGCAAGGGGGGTTCTTACAGGTGTGTGGTGAATTCGGCAGTTAGCCCTTTTTAGAGTATACAAAGTGTTTGAGATCTCTGGGCATCCTAGAGATACTTTCACTCTTGGGCAATGAATTGCTTGATTACAAAAACCAAACAATAACAAAAACCTGATGCAAAATATATATGATATCAACAGATGTGAATTTAGCATGCATTCTTCATTTTATAAAAACATAAAATAACTCAAATGGGTAAGTTCACAAAATACCATTTTTTCTACATTTTAGGGAAATGAACTAATTGTGTTGACTCCAGGAAAACTATAAATACATAATTAATTATTAATATTGTCTCTTATTTTAGAACTCATTTATGGGAGCATTCATGGTTAAATATTGATTTGATTTCCCAACAGTTTCTTTCAGAAATTATAAAAATACTGAAATAATTTTATGTAAAATTGAAAAAAAATTAGTCATTCAAGTTATTTTAGTTCTTCTTTGTTCCAACCAGGGTTGTGTGTACATATATTTTTTCCCTAAAAGATAAATGTAGAAAGAATATATGAAATTTTATGTTTATAACTTATTATTCCATGTTGCTATAAAATCTTTTTTAAAGGTTTATTTTTATTGTGTATGTGTACATGTGTGTACACGTACATGCTTGTGGAGGCCAGAAAACTGTGTCAGATCTCCTGAAGTCATAGCTATAGGCAGAGGGCTGCCTATGGATGCTGGCCACACTCTCATCTTCTGCAAAGAGAGATGCCCTCTTAACTGCTGGACCATCTCTCTAGTTCCTATCATAAAATTTTATTGAGTCATTTCAAGGATTGTTTTGATGCAGAATAGAACTCACATCCAATGATATTAAGTAGCAGAAAGGGTTGCTGGGTAGATGCACTGAGGACATGAACTACCATGGGCCCCACAGGGACAGGGATTAAGAACTGGAATTCTATCAGTTTCTTGGGGTCATGCCTTCACCTGCTGACTTTTCTTTGCACATCTGCCTTATTCCTGTCTAGCTAGTGGTCCCTCATGCCCACACTTGTCCCACATACATTCTTATGCCAGCCAACTTTTCTGTGCCTCTCCTGACTGCCCTAGCTCAACCTCTGCAGCTCCATTGTTAATTCCTAAGAAAGAAACTCCACGTGGATTAGTTGAGGTCAGTACTTGGTCTGGGGACTTGGGTCCTGTGACCCACCAGGAAAAGTTTGAAGAATGAAGCCATCAAAAGAGGGCTATGTCAGCCACGGCTCCATTACCATCCGCACCAATGCAGAGAGCTCTGTGGCTCCCTTGACTGTTTCCCAAGTCCTAAACAAAAGCTTTTAGTATGGTCACTGTGCCAAGAAGAAGGCTCCTTTATTTATCTATATATTTATTTATTTATTTATTTATTTATTTATTTATTTATTTATTTATTTATTTATTTATTTATTCATTCATTTTTAACATATGAAAGCTTGTTCCTGTGCTGTTTCCCCCTGGTGTGTCTTCATCATGACCTTCCTTAAGCTCCAGGCTGCAAGATCAAGAGCCTGCTGAGACATCTTTTCCCCAGTGAAGGGCTTTGGTCATTGGTAGGGGTCATGATCTAATTTTTTTCATCTAATTTTGCATCGGCTCCGTCTCAAGATTATCTCTGTGCCCTCACTGGGTCTTGTGCCTTCTACCAGCCTGTATGAGACTTGCCATGCTGACCTGCTAGACTCTGTGTCCATACTCAAAAGGCTTCTCTCATGAAACCCTCAGCCACCCTGAGAAGGAAACTGAGTTTTAGACCTGGGGTGGGGAGAGCACGATGGGCTTTTTCAGGAAACAATATTAGTTGTGATGTGATAACTACTCATTGGACCAATGTGGCAGTGTCACAGTAAAATGGGGAAAACTCTGGTGTCATTTACCAGAGACTCAAGAGTTCTGATCTCTCCTCTCAAACAAAGGCTACCCTCTGTATGTACTGAACAACATAGCAAATATGACAAAAAAGGAACAAAGAGCTCCTATCTTGATCTATCTTTTCTTGGAGTGTCAAAGGAAGGACATTTTTTTTTTAGGGCCCTACTGACTCAGAACAACACATGAAGCCACAACCAGATAGTATCAGTCTATACCTACACATTGTTCTCATCATTGCTTTTAAGGCCTGGCTGCCTTCAGAAGATGGTCTTTAGTCTAGTAACCACATCTTACATGCACATTTGTTACTCCGAGGCAGGGACATGACTGAGCCTCAAAGGAGAAATGAGTCCAAAGTACAGTAAGATGGGTTAGGTTATTTGTCTTAGTTAACATAAGCAGGTTGGGGACACATTATGTAAGCAGAATGAGTACATTATTTTAAAGTATCTCAAAGCACATTAACAACTTGGGTGCAGGTGAGGTAAAAGTTTAGTTTGTAAAGGCAAGTATCACGCAGCACTTCTTAGAAAAGCCAGTCCCACAGACCAAACATGGATCGCAGACGGCAGAGCTTTTCTACAGCCATGCTGTCGCTCACTGGTTCTTCCCATATTAACAAGGGAACTTCAGACCTGAAAGAATAGATGGCTGCCTCCAAGAGACTATGTGGAGAGGGCCAGGGCCAGAGACAGGGCCTTTGGTACAGCGTTGTTAAACTGCAATTGGATTGCAGGACAATCTCCTCAAATGTGACATCACTAAGACACATTGCCATCTCATGCCAACCCTAGGGATTCCATGTATAACTTGACCACAGCTCCTTACCTGGTCAAAAACAGAATCCTTCCTGCTTAAACTCACCACTACACTTGTATATCTGCCTTCTGACACTCCGATGTCATCCTTCAGAGGGACATAACAACAGGCTTGTCAATTTCCTCAGCTCAAGTCTTTCCTACCCTTCCCTTCTCAAAGTGAAAACTAAAAGGTTTACTGATTCACAATGCACAGCATTCCACTAATTACCTCTTTGTCCTTGGCTTCTAAAATCCTTTTTCACATTCATTCCACTCCAACATCACCAGCCTTCTCAAACACCACAGGTATGCTCCTGCCTCAGGGCCTTCATATTTTCTCTTCTCTCTTTAGAATTCTTTTTATGGCTTAGTTACTTGGGGTTTTTTGTTTGTTTGTTTGTTTTTCTTTGGGTTTTTCTTAAAGACCACCTCAGTAGTCCCCCTGTGGGCCATTCTGTTTCACATTTACTTAGTAGCTTTCTGTATCTAGTCCAGCCCTCCCTTCATTTTTCCCTCCAGCATGGAAGCCCTTTTTAATTGATAAATATTTGTTTCATAGTCCCCCTCACTGGGATAAAAATCTTCACTCTGTATGGCAGGAATTGTTTTTTCTCTGTGCATTCCAGAACTGAAACAGTGTATTGCTTGTGTTAAACAGACTGGTTAAGGAAGAATGCCTCCACTGTGGGTTATTCTGTCTGTCCTTGCCATTGGCTGATGCCCCGCTAAGAAAGGACCCAGCAAAGAGACTTGCTTCTTCTAGAATTATTTCTCACGAAGCATGTCAACAGCAAACCTTCCCAAAGTTCTTTTTGATCCAAAGATATTGTTAGAAAATTCAAAGGAAGCATGGAAATTAGCAAGACTGATAGCTGGGCATGAGAAGGTCTGCCTTCCACATCAGGGTGTTCTCTGACATCTGTAGCCTGCCTGGGTGCCAGCGTTAAATGAGAGAAGCTTCTCCTGCTCCTGTCGCTGAAGAAGTGGCCTCTAGGTCTCATGGCTTCTTAGATGCCCCTCCTTTCTGGCAGGTTCTGTATGGTCCTCACATCTCCTCAGGGAGTAGCTGTTTGGTGTTTTCTCAGCAGGCTAGCTGTTTACAGAGGACCAGCTGGACAGACAGGCCTGAGCAGTGGTACCCTGAAACTTGGGGATGTAATCTCGAAGTCTTACCAAGTTAAGCAGAAAAAAGGAACAGAAGCAAACAGTTTCTAATATCTCATCTCAGGCCTTTATTCTGGTGTATGTGTATATGTGTACCTGTATCCTCCAGGCTTTTCTCCACTTAGCATGGAAACCACATCCTCAAGTCCTCATGGTGAAATCTGGTTTCTGTCCCCTGGGCACAGACAGTCAGGCTCTAGATGGCATTTCTGCTGATGGCTTTCCCTTGCCATCTGGATGGTGCTCAGTGGCTTCTGGACTCAAGTGTTAAGTTTCATCCCTTCTCTCAGACACTCCAGTCAAAAGACAGGGGTCAGCTCCTTTGTTTAGGTTTCTTTGTGGATTTGCCAATACAAGGCCTATGCACTGTAAATATTGATTTATTATAAACGTTGAGGACTTTTCTTCTTCTGGTTTATTATTTCTTTATACCCTTCTGTAACAAGAGGTTTGTGGCCCCATTGGGCTGGAGGTCCAGACCTGTTTGCAGCCGATTCCCACGCCCCCAAAATGCTTCAGACACCTATATTAATTTCATCCTGTTTGGCCTATGTCTCAGGCACATTGCTAGCTGGCTCTTTCATCTTAATTCAACCCATTTCCATTAATCTACCTGGCCATGTGGCCCAGCCTGTGGCTCACCTGGGTTTCTTGCATGGTTCTTCTTTGGCAGCAGAATCAAGTCTGTTAGACTCCGACCTCCTCCTACCTGTACCTTAATTTCTCCCGCCTATGTCTATGGTGCCTAGCATGGCCAAAACAGTTCCTTTATTTAAAGCATGATATTCGCAGCATATAGAAAGACTCTACCACCTCACCCTTCAGAACATGATTTCACAATCCACAGCACAGTGCAGCTTTGGGATGTGTCATCTCTTACTCTATGTGACCTAGTCTTTCTTTCTAGCTAAGTCTGATAATTTGTATTTATTTCTACTAACTCATTTTTTATTCCCTCAGTTCCTAAATATAAGAAAGACATATATCTATTCATCTAATATCTAATTAAATTTTCTATTGATCACATGCCAACACTAGGACCTACTGGCCTTCCCTATGGGAAGAAAAAAATTACTCTCTCAAGGAACTCACAATCTACTAAAAGACACTAAAATTAAAATTTAAAAACGAAGGGATAATATAAGATGATAATTTTGATAATTTTAGGCGTGATTGTTCATACCTATAATTCCAGCACTTGAGGCCTGAGGCAGAAAGATCCCTGAGAGTTTGAAGCCAGCCTGGGCTACAGAGTGAGTTCATCTTGGGCTAGAATAAGAGCCTGCCTTAAAAAATAAAAACAAAAATGTATCACAGAAGAAAAATGCCAGAAACAAAGTACATCTCCATGGAGGAGATTGAGGAAGGCTTCCCTGAGCTAGAATGACTCATTGGACTCCAAATAAGCAGGAGAGGTGAACTAGACAGAGCAGGAGAAGGAATGGTGTCTTGGACAGAAAGGTGAGTGTGGGATGGGTGTCAGGGGAGGAGGCAGCAGTACATGGTGCTGGTTACTAGGATCAACAGGTATCCATTCGGGAGAAAGGTCTGAGCAAGAAGGTGGTAAAGTCAGATTCTATTCAAAAGATCATTCTGGTTCTGAATGCATCATAGCCTGGGCTGGAGGCCCAGATAGAAGGCGGGAGAGCAGAAAGGAAACTGGAGCTGCCATCCAGGCAAGAGTGGATGGGTGGCAGCTTGTACAGGAAGGGGCGGTGGAGCTGGGGGAAACAAACAGGTCTGCATAGCATTCTAGAAGTGGCACTGCCAGGACACGGTGTGATGCCATGCAAAGGGAGAAGGGGTGTCAAAGATAAGTCCCGATTCCTGGCTGCGGAATGACAGAAGGATGAACACTCGGTTTGCAGTCCGAGAGTGCCCCAGGTCCTCTCCCTGTCTGTACCTCTGTGATGGTCTCTAGGGTGCACAGGGTCAGTGGCAGCAATCCATTCCATCTCAATAGTGGGGGGTGGGGGGCTGGCTGGCTTCACACAACAGCCTACCTCTGAGATCATTGTCTCAGAAGACCCTGACTGAGCCATGTACGTCTCTGAAAGCCTTTCCAGGAGAGGGTGGGCTGGCTTCATAAAGGCTAAGTGGCATTCTGTGTTCCTGCCAGACAGCTTGATATATGGTGCAATGCTGGTAAACGCTTGCGTGTGGGATTTTCTTTCTGTCTGTCTTTTAACCCACCTCAGAGCTGTCCCCTGAATGGCGGCTGACAATTAACTGCTAAGTAAAAGGAGGCACTTATTTTTATTGTGTTCTGACAGCTTTATGTTTACTCTCTGAAAGCCAAGGGAACCTCTAGTGTGTAAAGGTGAGTAGAGAGAAGCCTTGAGAAAGGGCTGGGCAGGTGCCGACACATCCCTGGGGTTCCACCCAGGAGTTGGAACCTGAGCAGTCTCTGCAAGCATGTGCTGATCTGGAAGCCAGAGGACAGTTAGCTCTTGCAGTGCAGGGAGAGAGTCCAGACTGGATCCTCAGAGGCAGAGTGCTAAGCAGCCATGCCTCATGTCCCCAGGATGCCGCACTGGGAACTGGGTTGTGGCTTTCCCACTCTGGCGCTTCTCTTTTGCTGGGACTTAAGGAAGAGAGCCCCCAAGCTCCGAAAGAAAGGTACTTCTTTCCTGTTTTATCAATGGGACACTTTTCTCAGCTTCTCTTTGCCCAGGTCAGGATAGGGCATGCATCTGAAAGTGAGCCCTGGGAAACACTGAAGCTGAGCATGCAGGTATGGGATCTGTGGGGTCTGACTCAGGGAGGGATTCAGAGAAGCTGAGCATGGACAGAGGAGGAACAAGACAGAGGGAGAGGTCACAGCTGATCTAGCCCTTGTCACTTCCCTGAGCCTCTGAGTGCCCTGGGGTTTTGTAGCCACACTGAGGAGGGATCTCTGGGGCTGACAGTGGAAGATGGATGGGCAGAGAACGGAAGGGGCAGCTGTGTTATCTCTGAGAACATGATGTCACTATTGCGAGGATATCAGGACAAGGCATTTTCTGTTTCAAAGCTTTAAGTCTGAGGACTGGGGAAAAATTAGGAGGGGATAAGAAAGATAGGTTGGTATAGTTGTCCCTGGAGTGCTGTGGGAGAAGCACCAGGAGTCTCTATCCCTGGACCCTCTCTGGACATGAATGTTGTCTTAAATATTACAGTGGGGTGGGTACTATGGTGTAAAATCTAAGACTTCGTGCATGCCAGGCAAATGATCTGAGCTACAGTCCCATCCCTTAAAACAACAACAACAAAGCTTTGTGTGGGTGTGTGTTTGTGTGTGTCTGCATGTGTGTCTGTGTGTTTGTCTCTATGTCTGTCTATCTCTGTGTGCATGTCTGTGTATATGATGTGTGTGTGTGTGGTCTGTGTGTGAAGGGTTGGACCCCAGGATCTACTTTGGATGCCACACTCCTGTGTGGTCTTCGATGAAGAATGATAAAGCCTGACAAAGCAAGCATATGGAACTTTCTTTTATGGAAGAAGGGATAGCAATCCTCCTGTCTCCAGGGCGTGTGCTGAGCTCTCTATAGAGAGAGTGGCCTTGGCTAAGTTCTAAGCTACAGATATGAAGTTTGGAAACTTCTTCCTAGAGGAATTTAAAGTCATGAGTTTATAAGGAGTGATTGAAAGCAGAGAAGTGAGTACCTGGGACCAGCTAATGAGCAGAGGTCATGGAGAAAGAAAGACGCACGGGGAGGGTGAGCAGACAATGACGTGATGAAAAACCCAGAGAGCGGAGTTCCAGGACAGGTGTGTGTGCCCTACTGTGCCCCAAGCTGCTGACTGGCCAGCCGAGGTGAGCACTCAAAATCAAACCCCACAATTAAAAAATGTAAAGGCCCTTGGTCTCCTTGACAAGAGGGAATCTGGTAGGGAGCATGGGAGACAGCAGGTGGAATGTTCCTGAGGTCTAAGGCAGCCTCTGTGCCAGGAGATAAAAATAGGTGAAGCAGACGAGCTGTCTGTCTCTGAGGCGCTCACAGCCCAGGGAAAAAGTGCTGCTTAAATAAATCATCACAAAACTACATAAGAGGCGATGAAAGACAGGCGTGGACCGGGAGATCTGTGGATTCCACCCTCCCTAAGTCTTCTAAACTCAGGAAACCTGGGTGTCTAGGGACCTTAATAGGAAGGGCATCAGCTTTCCGAGTTTTAAAGGGAAAGCCTACTTTTTATTCTGACACAATCTCAAGCTTCAAAGATCCTGCAGATTTGTTGAATGATTTTGTGCAGAAGAAATTTGCAAGGAACTCAGTGGCCCCTCCCTCCAAACTGTAATGACACCGACAGTGGCAGTGAGGATGGAGTTTCCGGTGGTCCGGTCTGGAGGGAGAGAGTGTTTCCGGAAGAACTCCCATGTGATGCTCTTACTCTCGCTAATTGGTCCAGCTGCATTTGGCACCTGTTGTCAGAGGCTTTGTGTTCTCATGGCACTTGGTTGACTGTCTGAGGAATGCTTTGGGGACTGAAGAGGAAGCAGGAGGAATACATATTGAAGAAGATGCTGGGAGAATCCATGTTCCGTGTGTACTTAGGGAAATGGAGGGGAAGTAGAGCACAGCTGAGTGGCTACTGGTTTTTATGTGGTACCTGAACGTGTGGAGACATGTAAAGGAG
Organism: Sigmodon hispidus; assembly: GCA_004025045.1. Lineage (NCBI taxonomy): Eukaryota > Metazoa > Chordata > Mammalia > Rodentia > Cricetidae > Sigmodon > Sigmodon hispidus. Next base: position 12,555 of record PVIH01029882.1, read on the forward strand.
GCACAGGGGAGCCATCGGAATAGGTAGGAATGAAAGTTTTGTAGGGACATGGAGAGAGAGGAGTTGAAAGAACGGCAACACAACACTAGCAGGGTTTGGGGAAGACCAATGAGAACGGAATCATCCCAAGTCCAAAGTAAGATTTGGTCATTGGGAGGGCATCTGAAATCACCAAGTAGTTTTGATGCAAAGAAATGAGCTATGGGAAGTAAACCATGATGGGATGAGAGGCTGGGAACTGAATAATTCAATAGGCCCTGAGGGAGGAAATGCCCTCCAGAAGTAGACACACAGTTTGTGAGTACAATGGCAGACAGAAAAAGGTGAGAATTGCTGGTTTGCAGGACTAAGAAAGGATTATTATTATTATAAATTGACAAAGCTGTGGATTCTCCTGACTCTTC
>PVIH01029883.1:0-12955 GCA_004025045.1 Sigmodon hispidus
TCTGCTCTTTGTAAGCTGTATAAGCTGATACAGGAACCTCAGTGACTTTCCCTGTGGCTCCCTTAACACAGGCAAGACAAGGGCTCCATGGCCTCATGGGGCTACTCAGAGTGATGCCTTCAACCCAGTACAACTGGCCAGCCCTGTCTTCAGGACTCAGCAGGCCATCACCTCCCTGGCACTGCAGCCTAGTCTTGGTTAGGTAGTCAGTCAATGACTTGGATCAGTGGAAGTCATGGCTAGATTCCCCCAGGCTGGACCTCTGATGCAGACCTACCTTTGTACACAGCAAGGCTTAGTGTCAAGTACCTGCTAAGTGAATGTAACCACTCCCTTCTCTGGCATCAGGCCATGTAAGTTTTAACTTGGTTGTGCAGGGAGTGAGATGTATAACTTTGGGCAAGTTGTTTTGCATGTCTTCATGGTAGTTTCTCATATTTAAACTGTGAGTAGGAGACCCTGGAGATTAGTTAGGTGGCTGACTTTGGGATCGGTATACATGGACAAGGATAAGGGTCATGGGATATAGAATGGATAAGGGGCTTCAAAGGTACTAATATGCACCAGCTCCTGGTTACTTTAGGACAAAAGACACATGTTTTGGACTTGTCTATCAACCTGCACCAGCAACCAAATGCAACTTTAGGTTTTAGCCCTGGATAGAAAATTAATAGAGGGCTCAGCTACAGATGGTTCCTGAGACAAATAGGGCCAGTTGCAAGGATTCAGGACTCTGTTAAGGACAGAAACATGAGGAGACTCTCAGAGAAGCTGTGGGAACCAGGTCTTTGAGATACTTGCTGATGAAGCCCCATCTAGGATGTGGGTGGGGACTCCATGGAAGAGAGCCAGAGCTCTCAGTGCATGCAGCTTAAACCTGAGCTGGAGATGGGGGCTGCTAGAGGTTTGAATGAGGTGTATTTATTGCATTTAATGCAAACCAGTACTTGCCCAGTCCCTTGAACTCCACTAGGTCAATATGGTGATTGAAAAGTCTTTCACCAATCATGTGAAGAAGTGGGGGGCATCTAAAACTGTCCCAGTGGTGCAAAGATCAGATGGAGCTTAGTTTCCACCACACAGAAATCAGATGGCAGAGCCACAGTGAAAGTGGAGCATGAGCACTTGATGTCTACTGAGGCAGAGGGGTTTAAGGAGGTGAGGCTGAGGGTGAAGTTCAGGTCACCACTTTCCTCTGGGACACTACAAGCCCCTGTTACTCCATGGTGGACCTCTGATGCCCTGATTCTGCTAACAAGCAAGATCTGGTCCTTGAAAGTTTGAAAGAACAGAGGGTGGTAATGGCCAAGGTGGATGGAGGCAGGAAAGTGGCTTCTTTCAGTGACCTCCAAGTGGGCAAGCCATTAGGGCAGCTTCTCTGTCCCCTATCCTTGCAGGCTGCAGCCCCCATGTCTTCCATTAGCAGAGAAAATACCAGTGCCACAGTCAAGGAGAAGCAGGGGCTGAGCCTGTGTTTGACTAGCCGCCAGCCCCCTGCCCAGGCCCCACGTTGTCGGCAGGCAGACAGGGGGTGGGGGTGGTGTGTGTGGGGCGAGTGGAAAGCAGCTGGGTGGCCCCTCCCAAGCCGCTGTCTGCTTTCTTTTGCCCCCTTGGCAAGAAGGGGAGAGGAAAAAAGAATAATTAAACCCAAACGTCCTGGTAACTTTTTCCTGGAACAAGAAGACACAGAGTGGGAGGTTCTGGTCCTGGGAATGGTGGGCAGGACTGTCTGTGGACCCTTGCCTTCTGTCTCCTCTCCAGCCTGTCCTGTCTTAGTGATCAGCAGATCTTAGCCTGTCCCACTCTTTCCAGACCTGTATCCTGTCCCCCCCTTAACCCTGTGGCCTCTGGTCATTGTCGTGGTGAAAGGTCTGTTTGTGTCAACTCTGACCAAATCAGTGGAAACAATCCTGTTTTAGAGTCTTCTGAGAAAGCCCACTCCCATATACCCCGATTCTATGTTTCTGTTGTGTTAGAACACTCAGTTGTGAGGCTTCGTGATGGCATCTCTAGGACACCACTGGTCTCTTTCCTGCTCCTCCCTTTCTTATCCCTTCTTGTAGCTATCATCTTAGGTAAAACCAGCTCTAAGCCAGCTCCATCTGTCTCCACAGCTCCACATGGGCAGAGAGGATGCCGGCAGGGCAGGCATGGGCATGACTAAGGGAGGAGCATCTTGAGGTTGAGGAGTGCTGGAGAAAGGTTTTGGAAGTTGGCAAAAGCTCAGAGGAGCAGGTGATGACATGGTCCAGGTTTCTCTGGGGTGTGAGCATGAAGGGAGATGACCTGAAGACCCATCTGAGACCAGACCTATGCTCTAAGCCCTCTGAGGGTTCCCGTTTCCCCACTATCCTCTATATTTTCCTGTCTTTCTGGGGCCTTTCCTTTTATTCTTGTTTCCATTTGCCTGTCAGGGGGATGTATAGCTGAAATTCAACACACTTTTTTATCTTTTTTTTTTTTTTTTTTTTTTTGAGAAAACTAGTGCCCAGCTCCTAAAACCAGTCACAAGGAAGGTACAGGGCTTCATCAATGTGAAAGATCAAGGAACCGGCTAGGCCCTGGTTCCTGTGAGTCCCACAACTCATATCTCCCGAAAGCATCACCAAATGGTGGTGGACATTTCAGGAGATGATGTGGTCAAAAAGGCATGAACTTTATTCAAGGTGATGGTTAATTATGATTCCCAGCTTGATTTTGATTAATAAGCACCCAGGACATTAGTGAAGTATACCTCTGTGTGTATGTGTGTGTGTGTGTGTGTGTGTGTGTGTGTGAATTCCAGAGAAGATTAACTGGAGACTTGCTCTGGATGTAAGGGATGCCACCCTGTGGGCTGGAGTCCTAAACTGTATTAAATACGAAGAGAAAGCCAACTATTTGAATTTGCTTTCTATTGCTGTGATAAAAAACACCATGACCAAAAGCAAATTGGAGAGGAAAGGGATTATTTTAGCTTACAGTTTCAATCCATTAAAGGCCAGGTAGAAACTGAAACAGAAGTCATGGGAGAACTAAGTCTGTTTACTGGCTTGCACCTCATGGTTTTCTCAGTCTGCTTTATTATACAATTCAGGACTACCTGCCTGGGGGTAGTACTACCTACAGTGAGATGGGCTCTTCCACATCAATCTTTAATCAAGATAATGTCTCACAGACATCCCCTCAGTCCAATATGATGGAGGGAGTCAGTCCAATTGAGGCTGCTCTTTCCCAGAAGACTCTAGCTTGTGTGAACCTGACAAAAACCTGTGGGGAGATGTTCCTATTGTGCAACTTATTCCCTTGCACCCTCAGCATCAGCATCTGGCTGAGCCCTTGGGGAAGTCAGAGAGGCTGGGTGAACTGACAATAATGCTCCCTTGCTTGTGCCTCTTTGGTGATTCCTCCAACTGCCCTGGTCCATTCTCCTTGCCTGTGGTCCATAAACTTTCATGATGTAGTCCCTACATTGCATTTGAACTCCAGCAGGGAGAGGGGCCAGCCTGGAAATATGAACATCAGATTTCTATCCAACTTAAGCAGCTTCAGCAGCTTCTCATTCTAGGAGGAGGGGAGAGGAGGTAAGATGGGGTCTATCTGTGGATGAACCTAGGCCCACTGAGGATATCTACTGCAAAGGGCTCAGGGGACTTCCTCAGTAGGTCTATATACCTCAAATCATGCAATTCATCCATGATGGAGAGCTTCCTGCAGTGCCTTCTCTAAACTTGACCTTTAGCAGCTGCATATTGTAGATCAATGCAAAGCAATGGAACCTTTGAGCCACTTTCAGTCTGATCTGCAAACCCAGGCCCAGCCAGACTCAGGCCCCCAGAAAGGAGGCAAAAGGCTGCAGAGCACCTTGGAGGCATGGGCATATAGACAATAGGTGTCCAGTTTGTTCTTGCTCAGATATAGCCATTCCAGGTTGGACAATCCCAGGAATATGCAGGTTGGAATCTTTGCAGTTTCATTCTGTGTCCAAATAGAACAACTATTTGCCATGCACCATCTCCTGTTCTTTGCTACTCTTAACCCCTCCATTTCTTTGAAGTAGCCAGTTTGGATTGTCCCAGAGTAGGGCACCACATCACTGCTAACCAAGACCCACAGCAAGAGTTGCATGAAGACAGCCCTTCTCTTCACTGCTGTGGGGGTAGGTGCTGACAGAGAGGTGTTAATCACCCACCAGGAATAGTGTGGTTAGGCCAGGGTATCCCAGGGTTAGGGCATGTTTTATTTTGACATTGTGTCAGGCAATAGCCATTTGGGCCAGTATGCACAAGGCTGGCAAGGAGGGCATGGCTTTCTCTGTGGTGCCCAGGTCTGTCATTCCAGGCCCAGGCTCTTGCCTGTTTTCTGCCCTCTTCTGTACATAGCCTGTGGCTTCTAAGATTCCTGCCACTATCTCTGTCTTTGCTCTGGTCTTTTGGTTGGCACCAGGCTCCTGGCCCAGGAAGTCCCTATCAGAATAAAGAGGCAGCCCTGACTTAGTTACAAGCAACAAGAGCCCAAGTGAGAGGCTTTGCCAATAACTGAGTCCAGTAGGGCTCATATGTTTGGAGTGTTCCTCTCCTACTATGCATGTTTGACTTGACAAAACTGTGCTCAGTTTGGACACTTTTGAGTAGCCTTACCACACCCAGCAGATATCACATGGGGGCCATCAACCCTGGCTAGTTCTGGTTTTCTGACCTCCTACCTTTCTTCCCCGGCACTCGTCTATGGTCACGGCCCCTTCTTTGGCTCCTGGAACCCTGTTGGCCTGTAAGGGCTTCAGCTTCACTACCCCAGGCTCCTCTGTCCCTAGGATAGCTATTGTCTTAGGGTGAGCCATTCCATTGCTCAGATACTGTGTTTGTTCAGAGACTACTGTGTATGACTTCTTTCTCAGGGCCAGGCCTGGCCTGATAGGTGACTTCCAGATGGGAGCTTGGTGAACTTGCTCCTTGAGAGTGGGTAAAGCTTAGCTCTGCAACCCGTCTAGTTGCTCATCTTCACGCCTGTTTGGGTTGCCCAGCTCTGAAAGGTACCGATATAGGCTGGAGTGCCTTACAGGTCTAGCCCTCACCCACTATGGGCTATTCATGGCAGAGTGGTCACAATCCCCTTTCTTTCCAGGCCTTCCTTCTGCAAATCAGGGAGTAAGCAGAGTAACATCCTATGTCCTTGACTGCCTAGCCTGCTTCTTGTAAATGAGGAAATGCTTCCACTAGAGGCTCTCCAAATCCACTGGGACAAGATACAGGCTGGCTCCCAGCTCACAAGGGGAATTTTGCTTGCCCTTAGTTGAAGGGGCCAGCCTAGTTAGGTCTTGGGTCAAATCTCTTCTCAGTCCCTCTTTTCCAGTGCCTCTCAAGAGCAGAGGGTGAGAGAATTGCCTCAGGGCCCCGCTCTGCCTCTACCAAGTGCTGAAGCAGGAGTCTCAGGTATGGAGACAGTCATTACTGTCACCTGGCACAATTCACTTTTGGAGGTTGCAGTCTCAGTACCCATTGGGAGGCAGGGCTTGTTTAAACTTAAAGAAAGTGTGATGGTTCCTGGGGACTCAAGTGTCCTAGAAGCCCAGAAGGCTCTTAGTGCTTTGTGTTCAGGGAATAGGATGAGGGTCTAGACCCATCCATCCACCTAGGCCTAGGACACAGCTACCAAAAACAACACTAATTAGCCCTCACCCATAGTTCTTGTCTTGGGGCCCTTTGAGTTCAGCTCTGCCTGCCAAACCTCTCACCTCCCACAATTCCAGCTTCCCAATGTTCTCCTGTCCCGGTAGACTTCGGGGCAGCTAGATAAACTCCCTATCCATGAACCCTGATCCATTCTTCTAGCTTTCCTAGGCAGTGGGCACAAAGCCTTCTAAGGTCTTCAACACTCATTCCCCTCCAGAAATAGTGCTCTGAGGGCCATGGACTGCCTCAGGCTTTGTCTGAATGTCTCAGGTGAACAACCTCCAGTGACTGGCTTTTTCCTCATATACTCTAATCCAAGGGTACTGGAGTGGCAGAGCAGGGTGCTCTTCTTCCTGCCAGTGATAGTTACTGACTATTGAAGCACGTGGACCAGCTGGGTGGTGGCTATGGGATGGGCAAAGCTTCTGGGACTGGTGGACCATAGGCTCGCTCACATTCAGCCCTTGCCTGGCAAGGGCCACTTCAGAGCAGCACCCCATCTAAAGAGCCAGGGTGGGGAGCAGCATTCCCCTCATGGCCCCTGTGGGACCTGCCCACAGGGGGCATGAAGAGCTGGGAGAGGTGGAATGATGGCCACAACTAGAAGGGATACATGGGCATATACAGTGATGGCAGGATGGTCTGTGACAATCCTTCCTAAGCTCCTGGCTCTGACTCTGTTTCTAGGAGCCGCCCCTGCCTACTCTGTTTCTCCTTCTCCAAACTGACCAAATCAATGAGTCCCTTGTTTCCAACTCCCCATAATGTCCACTGCTTCCACCTGAGGAGAAAGACAGGGATTCTTTCCTGGATTCAAGAGCTTGGACTTTCTCTGTAAGGCCCATATTGACTCTCCACTGGCCCAGTCCCAGTGCTTCATGAATAGGGCATCTGTTTCCATATACTGTGGGCCTATGAGGTCCATTACAGGGCAGGATACCCACCACAGGCTGCCAGGTCCCAGTTCTATGGCACAAAAAAGAGAGGGGCAGGGACCTTTTGAGTCTCCAGGAGATAGATGGGGGATGTGCCAAGGCTGTCTGGGGGCTGTGAAGACTCTGGTATCTACAGAACCTATTTATGCCATGGATTTCTGCCATAGATAGTAGCAGAAAGTGCCTCCCCCATTCCACAGACAACAGAGACTTTGAGTCTCTGGACACTGGCCTACCTGTGGATAGGATGTTCCTGTACCTCCTCAACACCAGATGGGTCTGAGGGGGCCCCTGTGGATTAGGATGATACCAAGTAGAAAGGAGGTTGGGCATGAATGAAGGTACTGTTGGGTATAGACACAGGAGGTGTCTACATGGGACCCTTAAACATGCCTTGGGGATGTCAGCAATCTCGGTTTCAACACTAGGCCTAGACATCAGCCACTGGGCCAGCTCCAAACCCAGCTCCGGGGGCTGAGGAGGCAGGCGACTGGGGCTGGCAAGCAGCACAGCATGCCACGGGGCTAAGTTGTTTGGGGCCAGCATTGAGGAAGCTTTTCCTACAGTTCTGTCCAGTGTTGACTTATATTTGGAAGTGATTTGAAAAAATGAGTTAATTGTGGGCAAGGCTTGGATGGTGATGAGAAAGGAAAGTAGTGGGGGAAGGGCAGAAGCCAAGAAGAGCTACAGCCTCAGCTCTATCTGCATGTTTGAGTCTCTCTCCTGGGCTGTGGGGCAGTGTATGAGGCCTTGGGAGAAGGGCAGGGGCAAGAGTTGAGGTTAGACGGAGTGCTGGCAAGTAGATTTTCACTGAGCTCCTCAACATTTCTCTACTTGAGTCTAGTGAAGTCACAGTTGGTAAGAGAGGGACCTGGGGCTGTCTTAGGAGTCAGGGATGAGACCAATGTCTAACTGTGCACTCTGTGGGTGACTGAGAATGGCCTGGCCTCCATTTTCTGTCTGGAAGGCCATTGCTGAGGTTGGAGGAGGGGTCCCCTCATGCCTGAGAGGTCTGAAGTATGCAATCCTCCCTTATTCTGGAAAGCCCGAGAGAGGGGACACTCATCTCAGAGAGGGGGCATTTTACAGAGAAAGGACCAAAGACCTGCTCAAGTCTGAGAACTCCCTGATCTAGGCATCACAGAGGTGGGCCTAGAATCTGGGTCCCTGGAGATCCCCTCCCCAGCTCTGCCCCTCCCCCCAATGAGATGGATTCTGGAATTCTGGCCCCCTAATCATTTCCCCTGTTCTCAAAGCTCCCCGGGCTCTGACTAAACATCCTGCCATCTGGTTCCCATTAGCTGGGAAGGGGGTGGGGAGAAGCTTGCTCCCAGGTTTTTCTGGCACAACCAGCCTAGAAGAGAGAGGGATACTCCCTCTTCCCCACCTAGGCAGGAAGCCCGAGGTCTGAGGTGCTCCCAGTTTCTCAGCTCCTATGGACCCCTGGCCTGGATGCCCTTATCTTGGTTTGGAAGTGCAGTAACCAATACAGGTGGGAACGGTATTTCTGCAACCTATTCTGTCCAGCCAGGGTGCCCAGACATCTCTGAAACCTTGAAGCAACCCTGCAGGGCAGAACCAGATTGTGGGGAGGGGCTCAGCAGAACCCACAGTTCCCATCAAATTTTGGTTTTGTCCGCCCTCTCCCCAAAAGCTCATTTGCCGACTCAGACTCTACTCAGACTGAGGGCTGCAGGCCAGCACTGATTCTAAGCCTGTGTCTGGAGAGGAGGGTGGGAGGGGCACTGGGATTTTCCAAGAACCAGGATGAGGCCTGGGGCTTGCTGTAAAGAGCTTCAAACCCAGAGCTCTGCTATGGCCTGAATGGTCCTGAGATTTCAGGAGCAATTCTTTCTGCTCAGTGCTTCAGTCTCTTTACCTCAATATGGCAGACAAGCACTTCTTAGAAAGATGTACAAACAGATTGTAAGTAGGGAAAAAAATCTGCTCTATATAAACACCATAGTTTCTATCTGCCCCATCCCAGAATTCCAAGGGTCTCCTGCCAGCTTTATTTTCCCTTCCCACATGGCTCTCTCTCCGTATGTAGCTTTTGCCACCCAAGTCTCTTCAACGCTGGACAACCTTAGGACTCTTCTCTCATCAGGGGAGGTTTGGAGAACAGATTCTTTCCTACCAAACATTCCTGAGCCACTGCAAGAATAGGCACAGAGATTCCTTCAGAAACAAAGAGACTGGTTGTTGTAGCTAAAGGAAGCGTTTTTGACAGAAATCTGACAAAGGCTTTGAGAAAGCAACTTTCACTGAGATATGAATGGAAAGAGGATAGCCATGCAAATAGGACTCTACTAAAGAGTCCTTCACAGAGGAAGGCTGGTCAGTGCAAAGGCCTTGGTGGGGGAATTTGACTCAAGGTTAGAAACAACAGGTTGAGTGAGGGACTGAGACTGGAAAAGGACAGGAAAGTCTTTTTGAGAAAGATGCCAATGGTGACCAGGAAACATTATCTTTGCCCACCAAGAAAATAGAGCCACAAATAACTTCTCAGCAAAAATCTTGAACAATTCTATTTGTGGATTTAACCCTTGGCAGCCAGGTGCAACACAGACTCACATGGGTCACAAAGAAACTCAACTCCCTTGAAGCTGGATTGCAAGGTGGGTGAGCAAACATTCAAGTTTTTGTCAGTAAAGTATCTGGAACTCAGGAACAATGTATTTGTAGCTGTTGCTGCTTTGTCACTCTATTTAGGGAGTTCTTGCATTTGCTTTGTGCATGGAGTCTCTCTCATGCAACCAACCTCCTGCCAGGGTGTGGGGTAGAACAATGGTTTGGTAGCTCATGCACACATACCAGGAAACAGGTCCATTCTTCAGCTTTTCACATCTTATCTGGGTACATCAGATTTGTGTGTGTGTGTGTTCGCGCGCGCGTATGCACTCATGCACACTTGTGCTTGTACAAATACACAAGAATACCAGGTCTGCATATAAGCATGTGGACAGGCCTCAGGGTAAATGCAGGCAACTGTTGTATGCCAATAAAGCCACAGGGGCCTTTCCCCCTTAAAGCATTCAGAAGAGAAAATCAAAATTTTCTGTGGTCTCTTCTTGCTGCCAGTTACTCTTCCCTAGAGCAAACGAAGCTTATTTTAATGCCATTGAAACCTCAGAGGATCTTCTTCCAATTAAAAAAGCACTCTTACAGATGCTTTTGTGAGCACTGTAGACAGAAGACCATTCATATTTATACTTATCTGGGCTGCCTTGCCTGAGATGAGAACAGAGATGGGGATGGAGGGAACAGAACCTTTATTGGGAACATAGCTGGAGAGGATGGAGGAAGCAAGGTACTGACGAGCAGGGAAGAGGGCCTAAGGCCTTCTCTGAGTGGTGTATGAGTGTCCCTGGGGAGGGTCACAGTGGAAGGGGTCCTGGAGAGGGTACCATATAACAAGGAGGACTTGGGGACTACTTTCCCTCCTCCCAACCTGAAATTCCAGTTGATTACTGCCAAAAACATGGGCTTCACTTGACTCTCACCCCATCAGGTGGGCCTCAAACACAGGACAGAGGCTATACAGGAATTGGGGTTTGGCTGAGGGAAAAGAAGGACTTGTGAGAATTTGAAGTTGAGCACCCCCTCCCCGACAGCCCTCTGAGTGGGCATATTTGTGTTCCAGTCCTGGCACCCACATCTCTAGCTCCAGACACATGTGACTCAGCCCTGTTGCCCTTGCCAAGAAGTCTAGACCCAAGAGTCTCCCTGTGGAGGGGGTGATTCTGCTGCTGCCGCTGTTTCCTCACTGGCCTTGGCTGAGCCCTGTGCATGTGCATTCACAGGCACAGCAAAGGGGGTTACTTGGAGGTGTGTGCTTGAGTGCAGCAATCCCCAGGGGTGCAGCCCCTGCCCTAAATTGTTCGGTCTGGGGAAAGAGGACACAGCCCTTGCATCTACCTTCTCAGTGCTATTCCCACTAGCAGTTCAGGGGCTAGGTGCACTTTCCTGGGTATACGTACCACCCCACATGCTGGGCTCTCCTTATAGACTTTTGCTGGTTCCAGAACTGGTTTGAGATCCCACTAGAGTCCCAGTTTGCGCTATCCTCAATCTGACCTCATTGTTGGGGACTCATTTCTTCCCCTGAAATAAGCACATGTGTGGGCATGCCCACACACTCAGGACTCAACTTGCTGTTTCTCTTTGTGTTATTGTTTTTTTCTTTCTCTTTTTCTTTCTCCCTTCCATCCTTCTTTCCTTTCTTCCTTCCTTCCTTTGTCTGTCTGTGTTTTTGCTTTTTTTTTTTTTTATATACAGGGTGTCTCTGTAGCCCTGGCTGTTCTGGAAACTCACTATGTAGAGCAGGCTGGCCTCAAATTCACATAGATCCACTGCCGCCTGAGTGCTGAGATTAAAGGTATGTGCCACAGGTATTTTTGAGCCTGAATTTGGTGTCTATGGTCCTTCTTGGGAAGATTCAGGGATGGAGGATCTTGGAATGGATGTTGCCTCAGTCCCTTGAAAACTTTCTGTGACTATTCCTGGCCCTGAGCTAGGCTAACATGTTAGTGCTTTTGTAGAGCAGCTCTGCCTTAGGAGGGCTTATTTCTACTATTCCCTGACAGAGGCAGCAGAAGCTAGTCTGTCTTTTCCTCATCCCTTAGTCTCCTGTATTAGTAGTGATCCACTGAGGGTCCCACCTAAGGTTTCCATAGGAGGCCAAGTCTAATACTAAAAGCAACATGAGTGCTCCAAAACATTTGCTTTCCTAATACCTGCCAGGGTCAAGCCAATGCTCTGAACCAAGAATCCTACTTCAGGAGCCCAACTGCACAAGTTGAAGGGTCTCATATGCCTCCATAGCCTGCCAGCCCATCTCAGGCACAGTGGGGCTAGTGTCTGTCAACTGTTTTCTTTTTCCAACCTATGTGCCAAGCACTGACACGTGGCTTAGGCCCTGCAGCAACCCATGGCCAAGTTTTTTTCACGATCATGGGCTGGCTCTTGCTTCCTATAAATCCTAGTTCTGTCTAAACCCCCCATCCTGTCCCTAACCCTCCTCCCAGGCCTTATGGCCTTTTAGCTCCGTCACAATGGGCTCTTAATGCCTCATCTCCCATCTCCCTCATAGAACTCACATCTTCTGGGCAAGATTACCCTTGGAGGTCCCTGCCCACTCTCCCCTCCTCCATTTTGGAAACCTATCCCTATGTATCTATATACTTCCCTGGAACACACACTTTCCAAAATATATAGCATCCTTCCTCTCCAGCCAGCTAATGAATAGACAAAGCTTTCTTGGAGATATGCTTCCTTATGTTGAGTTTGTTGAATCTATGTTTCCAGAAGTTTCTATGACTGGGCCTCTTCTTTCCTGTTACTGATCAGTCGCATGACTCCACATTTCCACCCCAGTTTCCAGTGGAGGATGGCTGAGAGGTACCAGGACTGAATTGGAAGGCAGGCTACCCCCTATTGCTGTGACCTTGGTGCAGGAGGCTTGCTTTCAGGGTTTCTGTGTATGAATTTTGCTTCTCCAGGCCCCACAAATCCACCAGGCCCCACCTGGAGCTGTATAGACCAAAACTGCTGAACTGGGGAAAGACCTGCTCAGGGCCCTGGCTCCCTGGGACTGGGTGGAGAAGGAGGATTTTCTTCCAGAATACACAGGGGCTGGTTTCTTTTCCATTCCTCAGGAGCAGAGGATATGGAGAGAGAGGGTGGAGGGAGGCAGCCACACTGTGTAGTGGTTTCTCCCGCCAAATTCCCTAGTCTTAGGAAAGATCCACAGGAAAAACCCACAAGAATTTGAATGTCTGAGCTGGGGTCATGATGGAAATGAAATTTTCTAAAAAGAAAACAAGAAATAACAAAAATAGAAAAAGGCTGGAAAAAGTAAACACACACACACACACACACACACACACACACACAAGCCCAATAACAACAAGCAAAAATAAAACGATGAACAAGCAACCAGAATACCTTTCCTCTCATGTATTACAGAAAGGTCGGAGGGTGGTAGAAAGGAACTTTACTCTGAACTGGGCCTGTGAGACAAGTTGCTGAGCCTTCTTCTCTCCATATTCCTTCACCTCAAGTTTGGAGGCTCCATGTCCTATCCTCTGAAGAACTTGACATTCCAAGTTATTACTAAGGAATTAGGCCCTCGCTTCTCAGCAGGGCCAGTCTAGGAGCCCTTTCTGTTAGCTTTAACCTCTTGCCTACCCCCTCCTTCCACGACTCCACTGAGAACCTTCCTCAGTCAGAGTAATTTCAGTTACTTGTTAGCAATAGTACACCCTCGCCTCCTGCCTTCAACCTTATTTGTGAAACAGGGTCTCTCACTGAATCTGAAGCTTATCAATTGGGTAGAATCATCTTCTCAGTGTTGGGTTTACAGGTATG
>PVIH01029884.1:0-12955 GCA_004025045.1 Sigmodon hispidus
GTAGATGTACCACAGTTTGTTAATCCATTCTTCAGTTGAGGGACATCTAGGTTGTTTCCAGGTTCTTGCTATTATAAATAATGCTGCTATGAACATAGTTGAGCTAATACCTTTGGAGTGTGAATGTGCCTCTTTAGGGTATACACCCAGAAGTGGTATTGCTGGGTCCTTGGGTAGATTGATTCTCAATTTTCTGAGAGACCTCCATATTGTATTCCAAAGTGGTTGGACAAGCTTACAATCCCACCAACAATGGAGGAGTGTTCTCCTTGCTCCGCATCCTCTCCAGCATAGGCTGTCATCTGTTCTTTTTATCTTAGCCAATCTAACAGGTGTTAGGTGGTATCTCAAAGTTGTTTTGATTTGCATTTCTCTGATGGCTAAAGATGAAGAGCACTTTTTCAGGTGCCTTTCCTCTGCTGAGAATTCCCTTTTTAGATCTGAACCCCATTTTTTGATAGGGTTATTCAAGGTTTTGGTATCTAAATTCTTGAGCTCTTTATATACCTTAGAGATCAGTCCTCTGTCACTTGTAGGGTTGGTGAAAATCTTTTCCCATTCTGTAGGCTAGCGTTTTGTCCTATTGACAGTGTCCTTGGCTTTGCAGAAGCTTCCCAGCTTCAGGAGATCCCACTTATTGAGTGTTGGTCTTAGTGCCTGTGCCACTGGTGTTATATTTAGGAAGTGGTGGCCTGTGCCAATTTGTAGAAGTGTATTTCACACTTTCTCTTCTAAGAAGTTCAAAGTGGTTGGGGTTAAGTTGAGGTCTTTGATCCACTTGGATTTGAGTTTTGTGCAGGGTGATTGTTCCTGTAATTTCAGAGGAAAGATTGCCACTGCTACTGCGTGAGACATTGTAAGCCTTCAAAAATGGGCCTAAGGTTCCATCTTGTATTAATGAGTGTTTCATATAGCCTCCTTAATAATTATTAATTTTTTTATGTAATCAATTGCCAATCAATATTTCCTGTAATACTGTCAGGTCAGTATCAGTTCAACCTCTTGATCTTTTGTCTGAATTTGGGAGAACTTCCAGTTATTGAGATGGTTGGACATTCCAAAATCAATCATTAATCAAAGAAAAATCCAACAGCCTTATAGGCTTTATTTTTTGAGCTGTCTTCTAGCAACTTAATACCATGCTAAGCCTTTTTCTATCTCAGAAACTTGGCTTCCTCACATGAAAAGCCATTTAGTCAAATATATAAGAACTAAAAGTTTATAATATACATAAATTATCTGATGATTTAATATACAAGTGTTTCTATATTTAAAGCACTCATATAATATTTTTGTTACCTGCTTCTGATGAAACTACAGACTTTATCCAAACACATAAAAATAGACATCATTTCTTGACATTTTTTGAAATTGTACAGTTTTTTCAATAAATAAGTATGAAAATATTACATAAGAAGAAAAAATAAAGAAACATACCAAAAACAACAAAGAAAACTGCAATTTGAAAATATTTATTGTAGGGCGCGGTTGGCCCTTGCACAACTTGCTGGAACATAATGCTAATTAGGCATCGAGTAGTGACCTATCCGATGCGATCCCTGAATATGCTAATGAGGTATTACTTTGGACCAATCACCAGCTATATGCTAATGAGGTGTTACTTTGGACCAATCACCAGCTATATGCTAATGAGGCATTATGTTGGGCACCAATCACACGTCCCGGCTTCCCTATATAAGCAGGCTGCATTTCAGGCTTGGCGTCTTCTTTCTACCATTCTCAACTGAGCTGTACTCCAATAAAGTGTGGTCTGAGAAGAATCATGCATGTGGTGACTCGTCATTCTGCAGGACAGAAAGCGGCTTGCCACAATTTATTTGATAAATTAAAAAACATAAATTTTCACTTCCAAAATATACAGTGTCTATCTTCTCCCTAAGGAGTTAAACAGCACTTGAATACAGAGGATATAGGATGCTACTTTCTCCATACCGTCTTGCACAGAAATTATTTTAAAACAGCTTGCTTTCTATATAATTTAACTTAATGCTATATTTACCTATCATTGTGTTATTTAATTATTAGTAACAATATGTAATTGTATAACACATTCATGTTATTTAACATTGGTCACGTTCAACTGAATTAAATTGTTAGTCCTGTGACAACCTGGTTGTTTTCAAACATAGCAAAATGTAGGTGCATGATATAATAATGTATTTTGAAATTTGTAAATTGGATCAAATGTTTTAAATAATGGACATCATATTTTATTTCTAATAATCTATAACTTATAAGTCAATTCTTTTATAATATTTGCTAGCAGTTTCTTCATAAAAATACATTTTAAGCATCATGTCCTAGTTTACTTTCTAATGTTGTGATAGACACTGTGACCAAAAGCAAGTCGGGATTGAAAAGATCTGTTACAGCTTATTGCTTATAGTCAATCACGAGTGAAAATCAGAGCAAGAAATTAAAGCATCAACCTGGAGGCAGAAACAGATTTAAAAGGCATGGAAGTACACATATTACTAACTTGTTCTCCATAGATTGCTCAGCTTTGCTTTTTTTTTTTTCTTTAACAATGCAGAACTAACATCCCAAAGGTGGCAGTGCCCACAATTATTTGGAGCTACCCATATCAACCAAACATTATGAAAATATTCTACAGACTTGTTTACTGCTCAGTTAAATGAAGATATTTTCTCAGTTGAAGATTTTTCCCAGGTAACCCAAGCTGTAATAAGTTGACAAAAAACTAACCCTAACAATATAAAAAATTACAAATCTCTACTTTAGAGAACATGTATAAAATATATCCTGTATTTAGGTTTCTTGTTGTGGGATGTTTCAAAATAATTAACTGATATAAAATTAATGATTGTTACGATTATTTCTTGCATTTAAATTATCTACATTTAAACAATTTTAGTATTTAGATATTAACATACATGTTATTATATGTTCTAAAGAGACTAAAGCACTCTTAAATAGAATTTATTCAAAGCACTCTTTTGCAAGTTGAAAAGATAACATACATTTTATAAAATTCTGAAACTAAATAAATTTAAATACAAGAATTTCTTGTGATCCAGTTTTCCTCTAAGATATACAAGATGATCCACACGAAGAATACCCTGGTTCAATGCACACCAGAGTCTCCATCTTTGTGCATGCACTTTAGCCACAACAGCACACAGAGAGAAGCTTTTCTCAGCTTAGTATTTCCCAGAATCAGGACAAAGGGGTGCACTGAGGGAAAAGCAATTTTTGTAGCCTGTGTAAAAGAAAGCAGTATCTTTTCTTTCATAAGCAAAGAACCCCAAACATTAGCAACAAGAGACAGAAAAAAAATGGCATACAAGATGAGGGATGCAATCACTGTCTGCAAGGCCCTGATGTGGGCTGTGGTGCTGACATCTCTGCATCCTTGGACACTGTGCTGCATCTTCCTCAGATGTCTCCACAGGGAGAAGATGAGCAGGAGAAAAGTGACCAGGGACATGGCAAAGGGTATGAACACAAATATAGTGTTGACAAATAATAACCATAGTATAGAGAGCTGTGTGTTATTCAAACTCAAGTTGTAAGACATATTTACCTTATACTCAGTGATCAATATGTTCTTGGATACATTAATAACTGTAATATTTAAGGTCAAGAGAAACAAGGACATAAACAATGTCACTGTCACTACTTTTTTAACTCTGATCTTAAAATAAACAAAAACAATGTTGGAAAAATTTGCTATCTTGAAATAGCAAAAAATGCTGAAACTTGTAGCTAACCAGATACTAAACTGGTTGAATGCTGTCCAGATACTGTATATTATCCCAAGACTTCTTTCATTCATCCATTTCCCTGGATAAAGCATAGATAGCCACCAATACAGTAATACTAACCATAGCAGTGCAATTCTGGAGATGGCCAGAGCAGTGAGGATTTGATCCACTGAAGATATCTTTCTTCTCTTGACCAGGTCCATGACATTCACAACTGCTATGAATCCATTCCCAAAGTTGCCAATTATAAATTCCACACTCAAAATGACTGTAAACGTGTTCTTCAAGGCATCACTCATCTTCCAGTGAATGCTCTAATCTCTATTGTTCCTGCTTAAGATTTGTTAACACATACTACTAAAATGCTGTGCATATCCAATTCGCAAAACCCTGTCTCATGTTCACTTAAACAACTTGCAGGTTTATTAAGAAACAAGTCATTAAGTCTTGCTAATGACTTTGTACTTTCCATCATAAAACTTTTTCATTTTTCCGAGACAACTGTACTGAGCTCCATCCAGATGCAGTGTGCTTTACACACAGCAGCCTAGAGACATTGCAAATTTTGATGAAGGAAAAGTTGATCTCTGATCTCTCAGGTGCTACAATACAAATGCAGATATATTTATTTGCATCATTTTGCTTTTTTTCTTTTATATACCAATGTGGCAATGGCCAATTCTATATGTAAGGCAGCAAACATCTTACCTTGTGCCTAGTAATTCCTTAGTATCACATGTCTTTAAACACCTTAAATCAAATATGTTCCAGACCTATGCATAGTATGCAAATCACTTCTAGCAAACTGTCCACAATCCACTAATCTTATGAAAATCATCTTTTGTCAAATTTCAGTAGTGAGAAAATATGTATTCATTATTTTATTTTATGCAAAGTTATGCACATTTCAGTATCAAACACATTTGAATTTAATGCCCATTATTGTTAACATAAATTTTTCTGCTATGAAGCATTTATAGTTCATGTAATTTATGCATGGTACTCTGATAACTGTTAAGGTGTTACTAGTTTAATAATGCTAGCAAGTATCTATCATGGAACACCGATTGCAAGCACTGTGTAAAATTGGACTAGGGTATGACTGCATGTGAAGATATGTGTGAACATCCTTATAATAGCAGAAAACAACCAGTAAGGTGATTTCTACTCCTTTTCTGTCTGCTGCTTGTCCCATAGGATACATTTTCCATAGTAACTAAAGTAACTGATCTTGGCAGACATTAGAACAGTGGTTCTCAGTCTTCTAATGCTGCAGCCCTTTAATACAGTTCCTCATGTTGTGGTTGCCCCCAACCATAAAATTATTCTCATTGCTATGTAATAACTGTAATTTTGCTACTGTTCTGGATAATATTCTGTATTGAGTATCCTCATGTGCTGATATACATAATTTGCTAAGGTTGTAATATATTTGATTAGTTCCCCTTCCAAACATTAATTTGAAAAATTTAGTTATGTACACAATAACTTCAAATACAAAGTAAAAGGAAAATTGTATCTATCAAATAATTTATTTTTTTCTGATATTCCAGGTTGATTTTATTAAATATACAACATATCACCACAATGGGTCATAGTTGTTACTTTGTCACAGTATTCTTTATAACAAGACAGATCTATTAAGTAATATACCCCCTTAAGCCCCTTCGATATTCCTCCCTCATGGAAACCACATGACCAGTTCTACATGTCCAGATGCACAAACTGATTTGAAAGTAAACTGAAATCTTCAAGTTGAATTGCTTGAGAAGACAGATGTAACATTAAAGAAAATGCTTACTGTATGTTGATAGGCCATTCATTGTCTATTTGAAAGGTCAAAACAAAACATACAGTGAAGCCATATAGGGAATCCAAAAGCTTTCTTGGGGAAAAGAAAGCCAGATAGTAAACATTTTAGGTATTCTGGGCCACACAATATTTGCTCTGGAGTTTGAATAAGAGGATACATGAGACTTTATTCATAATAAATAAACAAAGGAAAAAATACTTTTCTGCTTCTGCTTCATTACCCTTTACAGCACTTTTTAAGATATGAAACATATTGTTAACTGCAAAGCTAAATTAAACAATGGCCCATTTAACCAGGAAGTTTAATAATCTATATCCCAGAGAGGTTTTTTTGTGATAGAGAAAAACAAACAGGGTCTTTTTATTTCATACAAACTTATGGCCACAGGTGTAATTCATTGAGTTAGCCATCCTCTAATTTGTAGTATGTAGCTCTAGATCCTTTTTTTTCTTTTTCTTTATTGTTTTATACAAATCAATATCAAATTTTATATAAAAAAGCAAAATATCCAGGATAGCTAAAAAACATATAGTAATAAAACTTCTCTTTTCTCTAAAATACATAAAAAATAAAATCTAAAGTTCCCAAGCCAGGTTAGGCTCAGTTACAGGTGAAGAAAGCACAGTAGTTCGTAGCTAATGTCCATGGATGCAGTATGGCCACCACAAGCTTCTGCTAAGCAACCCTTCTATAGTCAAACCAGAAGGTTTGTGTGTGTGTGTGTGTGTGTGTGTGTGTGTGTGTGTGTGTGTGTGTGTGTTTTAAGTCACTATATTCACCCATCATCTTTCAATAAGTGAGAATGTTTTTACTTAAAGTCCACTAATGCATGAATACATCCCCTGCTTGTCCTTCTGTGTTTGTGAGACCTCACTCAGGAAGATATTCTCAAAATCCATCCATTTGCCTGTAAATTTTAGGATATCATTTTTTCTTACTGCTGAGTAGTACTCCATTGTGTAGATGTACCACAGTTTGTGAATCCATTCCTCAGATGAGGGGTATCTCAGTTGTTGCCAGGTTCTTAGTATTACAAATAATGCTGCTATAAACATAGTTGAACTAATGCTTTTGGGGTGTGAGTGTGCTTTATTAGGATATATGCCCAATAGTGGTATTGCTGGATCCTTGGGGAGAGTGAATCCCAGTTTTCTGAGAGACCGCCATACTGCATTCCAAAGTGGCTGAACCAGTTTACACTCCCACCATCAATGGAGCAAAGTTCCCCTTGCTCCACTTCCTCTCCAGCGTAGGCTGTCATCTGTGTTTTGGATCTTAGCCATTTTGACAGGTGTAAGGTGGTATCTCAAAGTTGTTTTGATTTGCATTTCTCTGATGGCTAAAGATGTTGAACATTTTTTCAAGTGTCTTTCAGCCATTTGTAATTCGTCTGCTGAGAATTCCCTTTAATTCTGAACCTTAATTTCAGATTGGATTATTCAGGGTTTTAGGTTCTAGTTTCTTGAGTTCTCTATATATTTTAGAGATCAGTCCTTTATCACTGGTAGGGTTGGTGAAAATCTTTTTCCATTCTGTAAGCTGTCATTTTGTTTTTATGACTGTGTCCTTGGCCTTACAGAAACTTCTCTGTTTCAGGAGGCTCCACTCATTGTTGTTCTTAGTGTCAGTGTTACTAGTGTTATATTTAGGAAGTGGTCACCTGTGCCAATGCTTTGGAGGATATCTCCCACTTTCTTTTCTATTAAGTTAAGCATAGCTGGATTTTTGTTGAGGTCTTTGATCCACTTGGATTTGAGTTTTGTGCAGGGTGATAGGCTTGGACTTATTTGCAGTTTTCTACATACTGCCATCCAGTTATGCCAACACATTTTGTTGAAGATACTACCTTTTATCCATTAAATATTTTTGACCTCTTTGTTAAAAATCAGGTGTTTAGTATATTATTTTTTTTTACTGCTGCATAGTACTCCATAGTACCACAGTTTGTTAATCCATTCCTCATTTGAGGGGCATCTGGGTTGTTTCCAGGTTCTGGCTATCACAAATAATGCTGCGGTGATCACAGTTGAGCTAATGCCTTTGGAGTGTGAATGTGTATCTTTAGGCTATATACCCAGTAGTGGTATTGCTGGATCCTTGGGGAGAATGATTTCCAGTTTTCTCAGAAACCTCCATACTGCATTCTACAGTGGCTGTACAAGTTTACACTCCTACCGACAATGGAGGAATGTTCTCCTTAATCGGCTACCTCTCCAGCATAGGCTGTCATCTGTGTTTTTGATCTTAGCCATTCTGACAGGTGTAAGGTGGTATCTCAAAGTTGTTTTGATTTGCCTTTCTCTTATGGTTAAAGATGCTGAGCACTTTTTCATGTGTCTTTCAGTCATTTGTAATTCTTCTGCTGAGAAATCCCTTTTTAGTCCTCAACCCCATTTTTTAATTGAGTTATTTAGGGCTTTGGTTTCTAGTTTCTATTTGGAGAATATCCTCCTGAGTGAGGTCTCACAATCCCAGAAGGATAAGCAGGGAATGTACTCACTCACAAGTGGACCTTAAGCAAAAGCACTCTTATGTCATTGAAAGTGGGAAAATTTTTAGCAAGAATGTCTTGGATCTTCAGCTTTCCTTACAATGATACTGTTTGGATCCAGTACCCATCTGCATTTGGTCTCCTAAAATTCCACTGAATTTGCTACTGTGCCATCACTTCTAAGAAGTAAATACAATGAATAAATGAGAAAAAAAAGAAAGTTAAGTGACAGAAACTTTAAAAGGCACAGAATTCTGGCCCCAACCCCCTGTCCAGTTAGAGAGTGAGGAGGGATTATATAAGCAAAGTGGTCAAGATCATGATGGGGAAATCCAGAGACAGTTGAGCTACTGGGAGCTCAAGGGCTCTGGACTGACAGTAGGAAACCTGCATGGAACTGAACCAGGCACTCTGAATGTGGAAGGCAGTGTGTGGCTTGGGCAAATTGTGGGGCCTCTGACAGTGGGACCAGGATTTATCTCAAGTGCATGAACTGTCTTTTTGGAGCCTGTAGTGTCACAAATGATACTCAGAGAAAATATCAGGGGAAGGCTGAAATATCAGAGAGAGGAAGCACCACAGTCAATTCTCACCCAGCTATGTTGCAGCTTCCTCAGCCTAGTTCCTGGTTGCTTCTGCCAGTCTCTTCTGTTCTCTCTGGGTTTCTACAAGTCCTTGTATATCTTATCTCATCCAGGTTAGGATTAAAGGTGTGTAGCCTTGAACTCACAGAAAAAGAGAATGTTCTGCCTCTGGAGTTGTGGGATCAAGGGTATAGGTCACCACTCCTGGCTTTCCCTGTGCTGGGATTAAAGGTGTGTGTGACTGACTCAGCTGTTTCTCTTTTCATTTAAGGTTTAAGAATTTCCTGTGCTGTCTGCCTAGAATTTGACTGTGTGATCTCTCCCCAATATTCAGGTTTTATTAAATATGTAATATATATCCACAGGAGCCCATTACCCATAGAAGGATACCTTGCTCAGCTTTCATATGGTGGATGGATTTATTCCTGCCTCAACTTGATATGCAGACTATATTGACTCCATGTGGAAGTCCTTACCCTCTCTGATTGTGGATGAGGGGTAGGGTTTAGAGAAGCTGGAGGCTAGTAGGAGGAGGGGAGGGGAGGGAAACTATCTACCAATCCAGAGCTACAGAGAGTATTAGAGGGAAAACTCCAACCTAAGGACCCCAGACACACCCATGAAACCACAAACAATCAATAATTCCACAGAAGAATATTCCACAGAAAGGAAATACAAACAAGTTACCACCAAAAATGGAAGGAAATATCAATCAATGGTCACTAATTTCCCTTAATATCAATGGACCCAACTTTCCTATAAAACATCACACACTAACAAGATGTATACAACAATAGAAGCCATCCTTCTGTGGCCTACAAGAAACACACCTCAACCACAAAGACAGACACAGGCTTAGAATAAAGGGTTGGGAAATGATTTTCCAGTCAAATGGTCCTAAGAAACAAGCAGGGGTTGCAATCCTAATATCTAACAAAGTAGACTTTAAGCTAAAAGCAATTAAAAGGGACCAAGATGGTCACTACTTATTCATCACAGGAAAAATTGGTCAAGAGGAGATTTCAATTCTGAATATTTATGCCCCTAATATAAGTACAACTACTTATGTAAAAGAAACACTGCTAAAGCTTGAATCCCACATCAATTATTACACCCTAATAGTGGAATGTAAAATTAAAAAAAAATCTTTTAAAAAAGAAAAATATCAGGTGTTTATAGGTGTGTGGGTTAATGTCTGGGTCTTCAGTTTGATTCCATTGATCCACCAGTCTGTTTTTATGCCAGTAGCAGGCTGTTTTTATTACTGTAGCTCTATAGTATAATTTGAAGTCAGGGATAGTGATGCCTCCTGAGGTTCTTTTGTTGAGCAATATTGTTTTGGCAATCCTGGCTTTCCTGTTATTCCAAATGAAATTAAGTATTATTCTTTCTAGGTCTATAAAAAATTTTGTTGGGATTTTGATGGGAATTGCATTGGCTCTGTAGATTGCTTTTGGTAGAATTGCCATTTTTACTATGTTGATCCTACCTAGCCAGGAACATGGGAGATCCTTCCATTTTCTGATATCCTCTTCAATTTCTTTTGGCAGTGTTTTAAAGTTTTTGTCAATCAAATCTGTTACTTCTTTAGTTATAGTTACACCAAGATAGTTGATGCTATTTCCAGCTTTTGTAAAAAGTGATGTTTTCCTTATTTCTTTTTCAGCCCTTTTATCTTTAGTGTATAGGAGGGCTACTGATTTTCTAGAGTTAATCTTGTATCCTGCTACATTGTTGAAGGTGTTTATCAGCTATAGAAGTTCCCTGGTAGAATTTTGTGGGTCAATTTCATATAAAATCATATAATCTGCAAATAGAGATAGTTTCACTTTTTCCCCCAATTTGTATCTCTTTAATCTCCTTTTGTTCTCTTATTATCTTAGCGAAATCTTTCAGAAATATATAGAATAAATAAGGGGAGATGGGACGGCCTTGTCTAGTTCCTGATTTTAGTGGGATTGCTTTGAATTTTTTTTTTCCATTTAGTTTGATGTTGGTTGTCATCTTGCTGTAAATTGCCATTAATATATTTCAATATTTTTCCTGTATTCCTATTCTCTCCAGGACTTTTATCATTAAAGAGTGTTAGATTTTGTCAATCACAGATGGACATTTTCAGACTGCACAGACCCCATGTCCAGATCAGATTAAGAGATGAGCAAATTCCAATTCCTAGGCTACCTGGAGATCTCCTCTCTGAAGCCTGTGACACAGCTCCAGCTCTGGCCTGCCTAAACCAGGCAAAGCTGGGAGAAACCTTGATTCCTTGAATATCTGGTAGAGGGGTATTTTTGCTTTTATATAAATTTTATGATTGGTCTAGTTTTGTTGAGAATTTAATTTGGTTTTGAAGGAAATTGCATCATATCTATAACTTGCATTAAATGATATCAATGTTTTCAAAATGCTATTCTGTCTATCTCTGAGCATTGTAGCTGTTCAATCTTTTAGTGTCACCTTCAATTAATGGTTTAAAGTATTCAGCTCTAGAATTCTTCTATCCTTTTGACTAGATCCATTTTTGAAAATATATTATTTGTAAATAACATTTTTGCCAAGTTTGTTATGAATATATAAAACTGTTGGTTGGTTTTGGGTGCTGAGTTTTCTATCTTTTTACTTTATTCAATGTAAGATATATGATCTTAGAGTTTCTCTTTGGAAGCTTTGCTGTTTTATGCGTAGATTTACACTCTTTGGAAATGCAAATATTTTACCTTGTTTGTCCTCTTGAAGTATTTTGCTTACTAAAATTTCAAGCAGTATACTGAATAAAATCAGTAGGAGTACAGAGTGGTATTTCAGTTTTGTTCCTTGTTTTATGTTAAAAATGGCATAAGCACTGTTATATTTAGGTGGACAGATGTTCTTTCCATCCCTGATTTCTACAGGAGTTATATTAGGAAAGAATGATTAACTTTGTAAAATATCTTTTCCATGTTTGAGGTGATGCCATCTATGCCTTTATATTTGTGTATGTATTGCATTGCTTTTATTTATTTTCATATATTAAGTCAAGTGCATATTAGCATGAATGTAATTTGGTTATGGTCCACAATTTACCTAGTATTTTAATGTGTGTGTTTGTTACAGGGTCTCCTGCAGCCTAGGCTGCCCTCAAATTCACTGTGTAGTCATAATTGACTAAGTTTCAGATTCTCCCTGCCTTCATTTCCAGCTAAGGTATCCCTGAGTAAGGTTTACAATAAACATATTTTTTTTTTTGCATCTGTGTCCTTTAGAGAAATTGGTCTTTAGATTTCATTTGTATTGTATCCTTATCTATTTTTGTCATCAGAAAAATTCTGTCCTTTCTTTTTCATTTTATAGAATACTGTAAATTATTGGTACAAATCATTTTTTAAGATTTTGGTAGTACTCTGGTGAATCAATAAGGTCCCAGGTGTCATTGTGGGAGATTTTTATAACTGCTTCAGTATTATTATTATAAATCTGTTTAATTTTTCTATAACTTACTGTTTTAATTTTGATAAGTCATGTTTCTAGACTATTATTCTCTTCTAGAAGATTTTTTTAAAGGAATATAAAACTATTTATTGACCACTGTTCACCATTATTTACAATAAAGTAAATATACAGTTGGATGACATTCTAATACTACAAAGTTACTTTTCTGGCTCATTTAACCAGAACCCAAATACTGAAAAGATTGATCCTACCAGTAAGGAATGAGTCAGGGTAAAGAAAAAAAGCATGCAAGTCATTAATTTATATTACCAAATTTTGTTCTTTTATGTCGGTGGGCCTGAAACTGTCAACATCATCTCTAACCATCATTCCATTTTCATAGCAAACAGATGTTCCATGAATCCTAACCTTTTAGTAGATGTCAACTTTCTACAAAGGAATGGTTCAGTAGAACATTTACATGGTTTTAAGTCTTTTTTAGAGACAGGGATTCTCTGTGTAGCCCTGACTGACCTAGTTTAAATCAGAAACCAGTCTGCCTGGGTGGTGGGATTAAAGGCATGTACCACCACACCCAGCTTAAATCTTGTTATTAAATCATACCACTATTTATCTAATTCCATTTTCTGAAGGGGAAGTTTGTAAGGACCACATTTTGTAAATAAACTACTGTATTTATGGGATAATACATCTATTCTCATGTGGTTGTTTTAAAACTATCCAATAAATTACAGAATCATCTACTTAATCTGAAAGGTTATGGTCTCAGGAAAATGTTCACAATGATGGATTCTCACCAACACATTGTTTTCATCTACAAGTTTTGTTTTTTAAGTATTCAAAAACAAGACAAAACAAAAAAGTTACTTGTTTTATGCATACACACAAATAC
>PVIH01029885.1:0-12953 GCA_004025045.1 Sigmodon hispidus
CCAAAATGAGGGTACTGATTACAGTTGCCCAGTTGTCTGTTCAGTATCCAGATGTCTGTATTTTCCTGCTGCGACCACAGGTAAAGGGAAAACAGGTGGCCGCCTCCCAGCTTCACATCCAGGGCTAGGCCCAAGGGCCCAAGGTCACTCCAACCAATTCCAAGCAATGAGCCCTGCAGCCCAGGGCGAGGCTGCTGGGACCCAAGGCGGGCTGGGCTCTAGTGTGAGCACAGCAGCCCGGTGGTCCACTCCCCGTCCATGTCCCCTGTATCCCAGCCGGGCCCACACTCACATCTCTGGAGCCACTTGATCCAATGGTAGACGATGGTGCTGGGGTGTTTCTTGTTCTCTATACACCAGGACGACAAGCCTTGAATGTACTCCATGGTGTTGGTCACCGACTGGAATTTTCGATCCAACGAGGACTCCAGGGCCCATACAGACGAGGCCGACAAGGAGGAGGCCTTACTGCTGCCTCCGCCGCCGCCAGCTGCCATCTTCCTGGTTTGCACAAGCCCCACTGCTCCTCAGGCGGCCCTGGAGGTGGTGATGGCAGCAGCGGTGGCAGCGGCAGCGGGAGCAGGCAGCACAATCAATGGGGATGTGTGGAGGCCAGGGGGTGGGGACAGGGCACGCGCCGGGGGCTGTGGGTTCCCAAGGCTTGTCAGTATGGTTCAGGGCTCGTGTTTAAACCAGTAGTCGGGAGACAACTATGCACACAAAGGGAGCTGTGGCACCTCCCGAGACAGCCAACTCTCAAGGCCCTTCTCCGCGCATCCCGCCAGGCAGACTCCAGAGACTCCCAGCCAGTCCCTTCCTTTAGTCTCTACCACACGGAAGGCCCATGGCTACCCAGGCACAGTATTTTTTTGCAACCAGCAATATCTCTCTTAATGCTCTGTGTGAGACAGCATGTGTACGGATACTGATGGGTAAGACACATGTGTTCAAACGAGGTGTGGAATCAAAATCTATCTTAATGCAGCGTGTCAAAAAGCATGTGTATGGACATTAATGAGAAAAACACATGTGTTCAAAGAGAGAGTGGAGGAAGCATTTCTCTTAAGGCTCCTTGTGAAAAAGCATGTGTCTGGACACTAATGAGAAAAACACATGTGTTCAAAGAGGGAATGGAAGAAACATTTCACTTAACCTATGTGTAAGAAAGCATGTGCATGAACACATATGAGAAAAACACATGTGTTCAAAGAAGGAGTGGAAGCAACATCTCTCTTAAAACTGTGTGTGATAAAGCATGTGTATGGACACTAAAGTGAAAAACACATGTATTCATTCAAAGAGTGGAAGCAACAACTCCCTTAATACTATCTGTGAGAAAGCATGTGTATGGACACTGATGAGAAAAACACATGTGTTCAAATAAGGACAGGAAGCAACATCACTCTAAATGCTGCTTTTGAGAAAGCCTCTTCATAGACGCTATTGAGGAAAGCACATGTGTTCAAACAAGGAGTGGAAACAACATCTCTCTTAATGATCTGTGTGAGAAAGCATGTGTATGGACACTAATGACAAAAACACATGTGTTCACACAAGGAGTGGAAGCAACATCTCCCTTACTGCTCTCTGTTAGAAAGCATGTGTATGGACACTAATGAGAAAAACACATGAGTTGAATCAAGTAGTGGAAGCAACATCTCTCTTAATGCACTCTGTGAGAAAGCATGTGCATGGACACTAAGAAAAACGCACATGTATTCAAACAAGGAGTGGAAGCAACATCTCCGTTACTGCTCTTTGAGTAAAACATGTGTATGAATGCTGATCAGAAAAACTCATGTGTTCAAATGAGGAGTGGAAGCAACATCTCTCTTAATGCCCTCTGACAGAAAGCTCGTGTATGGATTCTGATGAGAAAAATACATGTGTTCAAAGATGAAGTGGAAGAATCATCTCTCTTATTGCTCTCTGTGAGGAAGAATGTGTATGAACACTAATGAGAAAAACACATGTGTTCAAACAAGGAGTGGAAACAACATCTCCATTTCAAAAAATGCTCTGTGTGGGAAAGCTTGTGTATAGACACTAATGAGAAAAACACATGTGTTCAAATGAGGAGAGGAAGAAACATCTCGCTAAATGCTGCTTTTGAGAAAGCCTCTGAATGGACACTAATGAGAAAAACGCATGTGCTCAAACAAGTAGTGGAAGCAACATTTCTCTTAATGTTCTGTGTGAGAAAGCATGTGTATGGACACTAATGACAAATACACATGTGTTCAAACAAGAAGTGGAAGCAACATCTCCATTTCAATAAATGCTCTGTGTGGGCAAGCTTGTATATAGACACTAATGAGAAAAACACATGTGTTCAAATGAGGAGAGGAAGCAACATCTCTCTAAATGCTGCTTTTGAGAAAGCCTCTGTATGGACACTAATGAGAAAAACACATCTGTTCAAGCAAGGAGTAGAAGCAACATCTTCATGTATGCTCTGTGTGAGAAAGCATGTATGTAGACAATAATAAGAAAAACACATGTGTTCAAACAAGAAGTGGAAGCAACATCTCTCTTAATGTACTGTGTAAGAAAGCATGTGTATGGACACTAAATAGAAATACACATGTATTCAAACAAGGAGTGGAAGCAACATCTCCTTTACTGCTCTGTGGGAGTAAGCATGTGTATGAATGCTGAAAAGAAAAACATGTATTCAAATGAAGAGTGGAATCAACGTCTCTCTTAATGCTCTATGTGAGAAAGAGTGCATAAGGACGCTGATGAGAAAAACACAAGTGTTCAAACAAGGAGGGGAAGCAACATCTCACTTAATGCATTGTGTGAGAAAGAATGTGTATGTAGTATGATGAGAAACAAACAGCGTGTAAATGAGGAGTGGAAGCAACATCTCCATTATGTTCAGTTTGAGAAATCGTGTGTATGTATGCTAATGAGAAACACACAAGTGTTCAAACAAGGAGCGGGAGAAACATCTCTCTTCATGCTCTGTGTGAGAAAGTATGTGTATGGACACTAATGAAAAAACACATGTGTTCAAACAAGAAGTGGAAGCAACATCTCCATTTCAATAAATGCTCTGTGTGGGAAAGCTTGTGTATAGACACTAATGAGAAAAACACGTGTGTTCAAATGAGGAGAGGAAGCAACATCTCTCTAAATGCTGCTTGTGAGAAATCCTCTGTATAGACACTAATGAGAAAAACACATGTGTTCAAACAAGGAGTGGAAGCAACATCTCTCTTAATGTTCTTTGTGAAAAAGTATGTGTATGGACACTAAAGACAAAAACACATGTGTTCACACAAGGAGTGGAAGCAACATCTCCCTTACTGCTCAGTGGGATAAAGCATGTGTATGAATGCTGATCAGAAAAACACATGTGTTCAAATGAGGAGTGGAAGCAACATGTCTCTAAATGCACTCTGTTAGAAAACCCGTGTATGGATTCTGATGAGAAAAATACAGGTGTTCAAACAAGAAGTGGAAGAATCATCTCTCTTAATGCGCTCTGTGAGGAAGGATGTGTATGAACTCTAATGAGAAAAACACATGTGTTGAAACAAGGAGTGGAAGCAACATCTCTCGTAAAGCTCTCTGTGAGAAAGCATGTGTATGGATGCTGAGGAGAAAAACACTTGTGTTCATATGAGGAGTGGAAGCAATATCTCTCTTAATGCTCTGTGTGAGACAGCATGTGTATGGATGCTTATGGGTAAGACACATGTGTTCAAACAAGGTGTGGAATCAAAATCTATCTTAATGTAGCGTGTCAAAAAGTATGTGTATGGACATAAATGAGAAAAACACATGTGTTCAAAGAGAGAGTGGAGGAAACATTTCTCTTAAGGCTCCATGTGAAAAAGCATGTGTATGGACACTAATAAGAAAAACACGTGTTCAAAGAGGGAGTGGAAGAAACATTTCACTTAATGTTCTTTGTGAGAAAGCATGTGAATGAACACATATGAGAAAAACACATGTGTTCAAAGAAGGAGTGGAAGCAACATCTCTCTTAAAACTGTGTGTGAGAAAGCATGTGTATGGATGCTGATGTGAAAAACACATGTGTTCAAATGAGGAGAGGAAGCAACACCTCTCTTAATGCTCTGTGTGAGACAGCATGTGTACGGATGCTGATGGGTAAGACACATGTGTTCAAACGAGGTGTGGAATCAAAATCTATCTTAATGCAGCGTGTCAAAAAGCATGTGTGTGGACATTAATGAGAAAAACACATGTCTTCAAGGAGAGAGTGGAGGAAACACTTCTCTTAAGGCTCCATGTGAAAAAGCATTTGTATGGACACTAATGAGAAAAACACATGTGTTCAAAGAGAGAGTGGAGGAAACATTTCTCTTAAGGCTCCATGTGAAAAAGCATGTGTATGGACACTAATGAGAAAAACACATGTGTTCAAAGAGGGAGTGGAAGAAACATTTCGCTTAAGGCTCTGTGTGAGAAAGCATGTGCATGAACACATATGAGAAAAACACATGTGTTCAATGAAGGAGTGGAAGCAACATCTCTCTTAAAACTGTGTGTGATAAAACATGTCTAAGGACACTAAAGAGAAAAACACATGTATTCATTCAAAGAGTGGAAGCAACAACTCCCTTAATACTCTCTGTGAGAAAGCATGTGTATGAATGCTGATGAGAAAAACACAGGCGTTCAAATGAGGAGAGGAAGCAACATCTCTCTAAATGCTGCTTTTGAGAAAGCCTCTGTATGGACACTAATGACAAAAACACATGTGTTCAAACAAGGAGTGGAAGCAACATCTCTCTTAATGTTCTGTGTGAGAGGGCATGTGTATGGACACTAATGACAAAAACACATGTTTTCAAATAAGAAGTGGAAGCAACATCTCCATTTCAATAAATGCTCTGTGTGTGAAAGCTTGTGTATAGACACTAATGAGAAAAACACATGTGTTCAAATGAAAAGAGAAAGCAACATCTCTCTAAAGGCTGCTTTTGAGAAAGCCTCTGTATGGACACTAATGAGAAAAACACATCTGTTCAAGCAAGGAGTAGAAGCAACATCTTTATTTATGCTCTGTGTGAGAAATCATGTATATAGACAATAATAAGAAAAACACATGTGTTCAAACAAGAAGGGGAAGCAACATCTCTCTTGATGTACTGTGTGAGAAAGCATATGTATGGACACTAAATAGAAATACACATGTATTCAAACAAGGAGCAGAAGCAACATCTCTCTTACTGCTCTGTGGGAGAAAGCATGTGTATTAATGCTGATCACAAAAACACATGTGTTCAAATGAACAGTGGAATCAACGTCTCTCTTAATGCTCTATGGGATAAAGAGTGTATATGGACGCTGATGAGAAAAACACAAGTGTTCAAACAAGGAGGGGAAGCAACATCTCACTTAATGCACTGTGTGAGAAAGAATGTGTATGTAGTATGATGACAAACAAACAGTGTTCAAATGAGGAGTGGAAGCAACATCTCCCTAATGTTCTGTTTGAGAAACCGTGTGTATGTACGGTAATGAGGAAATCACATGTGTTCAAACAAGGAGTGGGAGAAACATCTTTCTTCATGCTCTGTGTGAGAAAGCCTCTGTATGGACACTAATGAGAAAAACACATCTGTTCAAGCAAGGAGTAGAAGCAACATCTTTATTTATGCTCTGTGTTAGAAAGCATGTATATAGACAATAATAAAAAAAACACATGTGTTCAAACAAGGAGTGGAAGCAACATCTCTCTTAATGTTCTGTGTGAGAAAGCATGTGTATGGACACTAATGACAAAAACACATGTGTTCACACAAGGAGTGGAAGCAACATCTCCCTTACTGCTCTCTGTTAGAAAGCATGTGTATGGACACTAATGAGAAAAACACAAGTGTTGAATCAAGTAGTGGAAGCAACATCTCTCTTAATGCACTCTGTGAGAAAGCATGTGCATGGACACTAAGAAAAACGCACATGTATTCAAACAAAGAGTGGAAGCAACATCTCCCTTACTGCTCTGTGGGAGAAAGCATGTGTATGAATGCTGATCAGAAAAACTCATGTGTTCAAATGAGGAGTGGAAGCAACATCTGTCTTAATGCCCTCTGTCAGAAAGCCCGTGTATGGATTCTGATGAGAAAAATACATGTGTTCAAACATGAAGTGGAAAAATCATCTCTCTTATTGCTCTCTGTGAGGAAGAATGTGTATGAACACTAATGAGAAAAACACATGTGTTCAAACAAGGAGTCTATACAACATCTCTCCAAACGCTCTGTGTGAGAAAGCATGTTTATGGACGCTAATGAGAAAAACACATGTGTTGAAACAAGGAGTGGAAACAGCATCTCTCGTAAAGCTCTCTGTGAGAAAGCATGTGTATGGATGCTGAGGAGAAAAACACATGTGTTCATATGAGGAGTAGAAGCAATATCTCTCTTAATGCTCTGTGTGAGACAGCATGTGTACGGATGCTGATGGGTAAGACACATGTGTTCAAACGAGGTGTGGAATCAAAATCTCTCTTAATGCAGCTTGTCAAAAAGCATGTGTATGCACACTAAATAGAAAAACACATGTGTTCAAAGAGAGAGTGGAGGAAACATTTCTCTTAAGGCTCCATGTGAAAAAGCATGTGTATGGACACTAATGAGAAAAAACACATGTGTTCAAAGAGGGAATGGAAGAAACATCTCACTTAACGTATGTGTGAGAAAGCATGTGCATGAACACATATGTGAAAAACACATGTGTTCAAAGAAGGAGTGGAAGCAACATCTCTCTTAAAACTGTGTGTGATAAAGCATGTGTATGAACACTAAAGTAAAAAACACATGTATTCATTCAAAGAGTGGAAGCAACAACTCCCTTAATACTCTCTGTGAGAAAGCATGTGTATGGATGCTGATGAGAAAAACACATGTGTTCAAATAAGGAGAGGAAGCAACATCACTCTAAATGCTGCTTTTGAGAAAGCCTCTGTATGGACACTAATGAGAAAAGCACATGTGTTCAAAGAAGGAGTGGAAACAACATCTCTCCTAATTTTCTGTGTGAGATAGCATATGTATGCACACTAATGACAAAAACACCTGTGTTCAAACAAGAAGTGGAAGCAACATCTCCATTTCAATAAATGCTCTGTGTGGGAAAGCTTGTGTATAGACACTGATGAGAAAAACATATGTGTTCAAATGAGGAGAGGAAGCAACATCTCTCTAAATGCTGCTTCAGAGAGCCTCTGTATGGACACTAATGAGAAAAACACA
Source organism: Sigmodon hispidus (assembly GCA_004025045.1). Taxonomy (NCBI): domain Eukaryota; kingdom Metazoa; phylum Chordata; class Mammalia; order Rodentia; family Cricetidae; genus Sigmodon; species Sigmodon hispidus. Next base: position 7,236 of record PVIH01029885.1, read on the forward strand.
TGTGTTGAAACAAGGAGTGGAAGCAACATCTCTCGTAAAGCTCTCTGTGAGAAAGCATGTGTATGAACACTAATGAGAAAAACACATGTGTTCAAACAAGGAGTGGAAACAACATCTCTTCAAATGCTCTGTGTGAGAAAGCATGTTTATGGACGCTAATGAGAAAAACACATGTGTTGAAATAAGGAGTGGAAGCAACATCTCTCGTAAAGATCTCTGTGAGAAAGCATGTGTATGGATGCTGAGGAGAAAAACACATGTGTTCATATGAGGAGTGGAAGCAATATCTCTCTTTTTTTGAGTTTGGGACCTTTAATTTTGAAGTTTTATCTATTTGTTCACAAACAAATAAACTTAAAAATATTACAGAATCAAAGACAGACGTGCAATAAGTAAACTGTTAAATAGGTTGCACAGGCAAGAGGCTGTAAGGATGTAAACACGTATGGAGTTAGCATTAGGCTGCTTGGAATTTACCATGTAGTCCATGGTGGCCTCAAATTTGTGAAAATCCTCCTGTCTCAGCCTCCAGTATGGAGTGAGCTGCCACGCCCGGTTTAACAATGTGCATTTTAGAAGACCTCTTTTCTATATTAAAGCAGCATTGGAGGAAACCCCACAGACTGATCGAAACAAAAAAGTATGACGGGGGGTATTATATGCTAAAATAAATAAGATTAAGAAATCTACATTTCACATTTTGAGTGCCTATGCAAGCAAACAAACTCCATTCTATAAAATGTACTTGAGGTGATTGAAAGGGGCAGGGTACATCCTATGCTTTGGTACCAAAATGAGGGTACTGATTACAGTTGCCCAGTTGTCTGTTCAGTATCCCGATGTCTGTATTTTCCTGCTGCGACCACAGGTAAAGGGAAAACAGGTGGCCGCCTCCCAGCTTCACATCCAGGGCTAGGCCCAAAGGCCCAAGGTCACTCCAACCAATTCCAAGCAATGAGCCCTGCAGCCCAGGGCGAGGCTGCTGGGACCCAAGGCAGGCTGGGCTCCAGTGTGAGCACAGCAGCCCGGTGGTCCACTCCCCGTCCATGTCCCCTGTATCCCAGCCATGCCAACACTCACATCTCTAGAGCCACTTCATCCAATGGTAGACGATGGTGCTGTGGTGTTTCTTGTTCTCTATACACCAGGACGACAAGCCTTGAATGGACTCCATGGTGTTGGTCACCAACTGGAATTTTCGATCCAACTAGGACTCCAGGGCCCCCACAGACGAGGCCGACGAGGAGGAGGAGGCCTTACTGCTGCCTCTGCCGCCGCCAGCTGCCATCTTCCTGGTTTGCACAAGCCCCACTGCTCCTCAGGCGGTGGTGGCGATGGTGATGGCAGCAGTGGTGGTGGTGGCAGCGGGAGCAGACAGCACAATCAGTGGGGATGCGTGGAGGCCAGGGGGTGGGGACAGGGCACGCGCTGGGGGCTGTGGGTTCCCAAGGCTTGTCAGTATGGTTCTGGGCTCGTGTTTAAACCAGTAGTCGGGAGACAACTAAGCACACAACAAGAGCTGTGGCGCCTCCCTAGACAGCCAACTCTCAAGGCCCTTCTCCCCGCATACCACTGGGCAGACTCCAGAGACTCCCAGCCCGTCCGTCCCTCCTCCTGCAGGCAGCCTTCCTTTAGTCTCTACCACAGGGAAGGCCCATGGCTACCCAGGCACAGTATTTTTTGCAACCAGCAATATCTCTCTTAATGCTCTGTGTGAGACAGCATGTGTACAGATGCTGATGGGTAAGACATATGTGTTCAAACGAGGTGTGGAATCAAAATCTATCTTAATGCAGCATGTCAAAAAGCATGTGTATGGACATTAATGAGAAAAACACATGTGTTCAAAGAGAGAGTGGAGTAAACATTTCTCTTCAGGCTCCATGAGAAAAAGCATGTGTATGGAAACTAATGAAACAAACACATATGTTCAAAGAGGGAGTGGAAGCAACATCTCTCTTAAAATTGTGTGTGATAAAGCATGTGTATGGACACTAAAGAGAAAAACACATGTATTCATTCAAAGAGTGGAAGCAACAACTCCCTTAATACTCTCTGTGAGAAAGCATGTGTATGGATGATGCTGAGAAAACCACATGTGTTCAAATGAGGAGAGGAATCAACATCTCTCTAAATGCTGCTTTTGAGAAAGCCTCTGTATGGACACTAATGAGAAAAACACATCTGTTCAAGCAAGGAGTAGAAGCAACATCTTCATGTATGATCTGTGTGAGAAAGCATGTATGTAGACAATAATAAGAAAAACACATGTGTTCAAACAAGAAGTGGAAGCAACATCTCCATTTCAATAAATGCTCTGTGTGGGAAAGCTTGTGTATAGACACTAATGAGAAAAACACATGTGTTCAAATGAGGAGAGGAAGCAACATCTCTCAAAATGCTGCCTTTGACAAAGCCTCTGTATGTACACTAATGAAAAAAACACATGTGTTCAAACAAAGAGTGTAAGCAACATCTCTCTTAATGTTCTCTGTGAGATAGCATGTGTATGCACACTAATGACAAAAACATATGTGTTCAAACAAGAAGTGGAAGCAACATCTCCATTTCAATAAATGCTCTGTGTGGGAAAGCTTGTGTATAGACACTAATGAGAAAAACACATGTGTTCAAACAAGTAGTGGAAGCAACATATCTCTTAATGTTCTGTGTGAGATAGCATATGTATGCACACTAATGAAAAAAACGCATGTGTTCAAACAAGAAGTGGAAGCAACATCTCCATTTCAATAAATGCTCTGTGTGGGAAAGCTTGTGTATAGACACTGATGAGAAAAACACATGTGTTCAAATGAGGAGAGGAAGCAACATCTCTCTAAATGCTGCTTCTGAGAAAGCCTCTGTATGGACACTAATGAGAAAAACACCTGTGTTCAAACGAGGATTGGAAGCAACATCTCTCGTAAAGCTCTCTGTGAGAAAGCATGTGTATACACTAATGAGAAAAACACATGTGTTCAATGAGAGAGTGGTGGAAACATTTCTGTTTAGGCTCCATGTGAAAAAGCATGTGTATGGACACTAATGAGAAAAACACATGTGTTCGTAGAAGGAGTGGTAGAAACATTTCGCTTAACGCTATGTTTGAGAAACCATGTGCATGAACACATATGATAAAAACACATGTGTTCAAAGAAGGAGTGGAAGCAACATCTCTCTTAAAACTGTGTCTGATAAAGCATGTGTATGGACACTAAAGAGAAAAACACAGGTATTCATTCAAAGAGTAGAACCAACAACTCCCTTAATACTCTCTGTGAGAAAGCATGTGTATGGATGCTGATGAGAAAAACACATGTTAAATCAATTAGTGGAAGCAACATCTCTCTTAATGCACTCTGTGAGAAAGCATGTGCATGGACAATAAGAAAAACGCACATGTATTCAAACAAGGAGTGGAAGCAACATCTCCCTTACTGCTCTGTGGGAGAAAGCATGTGTGTGAATGCTGATCAGAAAAACACATGTGTTCAAATGAAGAGTGGAAGCAACATCTCTCTTAATGCACTCTGTCAGAAAGCCCGTGTATGGATTCTGATGTGAATAATACATGTGTTCAAACAAGAAGTGGAAGAATCATCTCTTAATGCGCTCAGTGAGGAGGAATGTGAAAGAACACTAATGAGAAAAACACATGTGTTCAAAAAAGGAGTGGAAACAACATCTCTCTAAATGCTCTGTGTGAGAAAGCATGTTTATGGACCTTAATGAGAAAAACACATGCGTTGAAAGAAGGAGTGGAAGCAACATCTCTCGTAAAGCTCTCGGTGAGAAAGCATGTGTATGGATGCTGAGGAGAAAAACACATGTGTTCATATGAGGAGTGGAAGCAATATCTCTCTTAATGCTCTGTGTGAGACAGCATGTGTACGGATGCTGATGGATAAGACACATGTGTTCAAACGAGGTTTGGAATCAAAAACTATCTTAATGCAGCGTGTCAAAAAGCATTTGTATGGACATTAATGAGAAAAACACATGTGTTCAAAGAGACAGTGGAGGAAACATTTCTCTTAAGGCTCCATGTGAAAAAGCATGTGTATGGACACTAATGAGAAAACCACATGTGTTCAAAGAGGGAGTGGAAGAAACATTTCGCTTAAGGCTCTGTGTGAGAAAGCATGTGTGTGAACACATATGAGAAAAACACATGTGTTCAATGAAGGAGTGGAAGCAACATCTCTCTTAAAACTGTGTGTGATAAAGCATGTGTAAGGACACTAAAGAGAAAAACACATGTATTCATTCAAAGAGTGGAAGCAACAACTCCTTTAATACTCTCTGTGAGAAAGCATGTGTATGGATGCTGATGAGAAAAACACATGCGCTCAAATGAGGAGAGGAAGCAACATCTCTCTAAATGCTGCTTTTGAGAAAGCCTCTGTATGGACACGAATGAGAAAAACACGTGTGTTCAAACAAGGAGTGGAAGCAACATCTCCCTTACTACTCTGTGTGAGAAAGCATGTATATAGACAATAATAAGAAAAACACAAGTGTTCAAACAAGGAGGGAAGCAACATCTCACTTAATGCACTGTGTGAGAAAGAATGTGTATGTAGTATGATGAGAAACAAAAAGTGTTCAAATGAGGAGTGGAAGCAACATCTCCCTAATGTTCTGTTTCAGAAACCATGTGTATGTACGCTAATGAGAAAAAATAGGAGTTGAAACAAGGAGTGGGAGAAACATCTCTCTTCATGCTCTGTGTGAGAAAGTATGTGTATGGACACTAATGAGAAAAACACATGTGTTCAAGTGAGGAGAGCAAGCAAAATCTCTCTAAATGCTGCTTTTGAGAAAGCCTCAGTATGGACACTAATGAGAAAAACACATGTGTTCAAACAAGGAGTGGAAGCAACATCCCTCTTAATGTTCTGTGTGAGAAAGCATGTGTATGGACAATAATGAAAAAACACATGTGTTCAAACAAGAAGTGGAAGCAACATCTCTTTTAATGCACTCTGTGAGAAAGCATGTGCATGGACACTAAGAAAAACCACATGTATTCAAACAAGGAGTGGAAGCAACATCTCCCTTACTGCTCTGTGGGAGAAAGCATGTGTAGGAATGGTGATCAGAAAACCACATGTGTTCAAATCAGGAGTGGAAGCAACATCTCTCTTAATGCTCTGTGTGACAGTGCATGTGTACGGATGCTGATGGGTAAGACACATGTGTTCAAACGAGGTGTGGAATCAAAATCTATCTTAATGCAGCGTGTGAAAAAGCATGTGTATGGACATTAATGAGAAAAACACATGTGTTCAAAGAGAGAGTGGAGGAAACATTTCTCTTAAGGCTCCATGTGAAAAAGCATGTGTATGGACACTAATGAGAAAAACACATGTGTTCAAAGAGGGAGTGGAAGAATCATTGCGCTTAACGCTCTGTGTAAGAAAGCATGTGCATGAACACATATGAGAAAAACACATGTGTTCAAAGAATGAGTGGAAGCAACATCTCTCTTAAAACTGTGTGTGATAAAGCATGTGTAAGGACACTAAAGAGAAAAACACATGTATTCATTCAAAGAGTGGAAGCAACAACTCCCTTAATACTCTCTGTGAGAAAGCATGTGTATGGATGCTGATGAGAAAAACACATGTGTTCAAATGAGGAGAGGAAGCAACATCTCTCTAAATGCTGCTTTTGAGAAAGCCTCTGTATGGACACTAATGAGAAAAACACATGTGT
>PVIH01029886.1:0-12951 GCA_004025045.1 Sigmodon hispidus
TGGTTTGTGTGTCTCCTGTCACCTCTCTGGTCAGGGTTCGAATTCGCCCCTCAGAGACCCCTGCAGTTGGTTTGCTCAGTTCACTCAGTTCGGGGTCACAATAGGGATCCTTGCAGATACCCTCAGCAGCAGCAGGAGCTGTGGGTGTGGCCAGGTGCAGAGTTCAGCTGCCCCCTGCTCCAGAGTGTGCTGGGACGCCACAGAGAGCACCGGTCCTGGCGGGGGAACCGGAAGCAATGAGAGCTCAACTCTCCCTCCCAGGCCAGGATACAGGCACTGAGGCCTGCCGAACCCTCCTCACCTCTGGTCAGGGTTCGAATCCACCCCTCAGAGACCCCTGCAATTGGTTTGCTCAGTTCACTCAGTTCGGGGTCGCAGTAGGGATCCTTGCAGATACCCTCAGCAGCAGCAGGAGCTGTGGGTGTGGCCAGGTGCAGAGTTCAGCTGCCCCCTGCTCCAGAGTGTGCTGGGACGCCGCAGAGGGCACTGGTCCTGGCCGAGAAAAACGTTTAATAACATGATTTAGATGCATCTTGTGAGATTTTTGCTCTTTTTATTTTATAAGACTGATGCAGCCATTCACTTTGCCTCAATGTACTCTTCATAAAGAAGAGATTGGTATGATACTGCATCAGGAAAAAATAAGAGTAGAAGAAAATGTTTTTATATGAATAACTTATTTTAAATCATTGTTATTTTGCATAACTCAATAAAAATTTGAAACTTGTAAAAAAAGAAAATGATTAACACTATAAATAAAAATTAAAATAAATGTGTGTGTCTGTCATTAAACCTTCTACAAGGATAATCAAGATTTTATAACTTCAAGTATGTAAATACCTAGAATGTTGCAGGGACAAAGCCAAATAATGTTTCCCCATCTTTATCCTCTTTAATAGCCAGTTATTGCCATCCTTTGAATGTGTTCCAACATCTTTGTGACCATTTGGAATGTATAACATACCTGAAATTTCCACTGAACTAAAAGATAAGAATGTCCTCAGATAGAGTCTGATGATTACAGCAAAGATTTATCAGCTCTGCTGGCTTCCACATACCTGATGCTTCCACCAATGTATTTAAAAATTATGTTGATTTATGACTATTTTGTTCTAGTAGTATAAAAGCTTCATGAACTTGCTCCATGAGAGAACATGGGATTTGGAGCAAACTACATTCCCACCTCTAGAAATGCATATCTAGCTCCAGAATAATTTTTATCCCTTTTGAGATGAGAATAGTGTTTTCTTCATTGATAATTTTTTTAAAAAAATATTATTTCATATGATTATATATGATTATATTCAATATTTTTTTATAAATTCACATGATTCTAGAAAGTTTTTACTTTAGTTGGCATTGAATAACTAAAACCATATAAAATGAAACTCAGTAACTTCTTTAAGAATGATTCTTATTTATTAGCTTTCAAATGTTTTATATCCAGATGTTTAGTACATATGTAAAATATGGATATTATTGCATATACACAGATACATATGACATGAAAAACATTACTTTATGTAAATATATGTTTATATGCCAAACATAACATAAAAGTAAAGTACATGGGAGTTTGTTTTTTTAATATTTTTTATTTAAAGTTCTTTTTAACATACTCATCTCTGTTTCCCCTCCCTCCCTAATCCTCAGTCATCCCCCAGCATGCTCTCACCCCATCTCCCGTCTATTCCTCAGAGAGGGTAAGGACTCCCAGGGGGAGTCAATGCAGTCTGACAAATCCAGTTCAGGTAGAATCAAGTCCCTCTTCCTAGTATCAAGGCTGAGCAAAGTTCCTCTATAGGTAATAGGCTCCAAAAAGCCAGTTCATGCACTAGAAATAAATTCTGAGTTCACTGCAAAAGACCTCATAAACTGCCCACGCCATTCAACTGTCATCCACATTCAGAAGGCCTAGTTTGATCCCATGCAGGTTCTCCAGCTGTCAGTCCATAGTCAGTGAACTCCCAGTAGCTTGAGTGAACTATCTCTGTGGGTTTCTTCATCATGTTCTAAACACCTTTGCTCATATAAGCCCTCCTCCCTTACTTTGACTGGACTAGGAGCTTGACTGCCTCACTTGCCAGAGTCCATCAATGTAGAAGTGAGGCACTATGTCATTTAGCTATGTTCTGAGAGCTCTTGTATATAATGACATCATTTTTTTAAGTCCAGTAATGAGTGACTACATCCCCTTCTTCTCTAATTTGGTTTGTGATATCACTCAAGAGGATATTCTCCAAACACATCCATTTGCCTGAAAATTTTAAGATATCAATTTTTCTTACTCCTGAGTAGTACTCCATTGTGTAGATGTACCTATTTTGTTAAACCATTCTTCAGTTGAGGGGCATATAGGTTGTTTCTAGGTTCTTGATATTGCAAATAATGCTGCTATGAACATAGTTGAGCTAATGCAATAGGGGTGCGAATGTGCATTTTTAGGGTACATGCCTGAAGATGGTATTGCTGGATTCCAGGGGAGACTGATTCCCAGTTTTCCGAGAAACCACCATACTGCATTTCACGTTAGCTGAACAAGCTTACACTCCCACCAACAATTGAGGAGTGTTCCCCTTGCTCCACATCCTCTCCAGCATAGGCTGTCATCTGTGTCTTTTATCTTAGCCAATTAGACAGGTGTAAGGTGTATCTTAAAATTGTTTTGATTTGTATTTCTCTGATGGTTAAAGATGTTCAGCACTTTTTCAAGTGCCTTTCAGCCATTTGTAAATCTTCTGCTGAGAATTCTCTTTTTAGTTCTGAGCCCCATTTTTTAATTGGGTTATTCAGGGTTTTGGGCTCTAATTTCTTTAGTTTTCTATATATTTTACATATCAATCCTCTGTCACTTGTAGAGTTGGTAAAAATCTTTTCCCATTCTGTAGTGTGTTGTTTTGTTTTATTTACTATGTCATTGGCCTTACAGAAGTTTCTCAGTTTCAGGAGGTTCCACTTATTGATTGTTGTTCCTAGTGTCTGATTTACTGATGTTATATTTAGGAAGTGGTCAACTGTGTCAATACGTTGAAGGGTATTTCCCATTTTCTTTTCTATCAAGATAAGTGTAGCTGACTTTATGATGAGGTCTTTTTTTGATGTTGTTAGGCTTTTTTTTAAAATTTACTCATAATTTTTATTGGAATATTCTCCATTTACTAATTTTCAGCTGTAGTAAATGTAGTAATTTTGGCCTGTCCGGCCTGTGGTCCAGACCTGCAGACCCGCCGTCCCACAGAAACACACAGATCTTATATTAATTTTATGCTAATCAACCTATGGCTCTGGCATATTGCTAGCTAGCTCTTTCATTTTAACTCAGCCTATTTCCATTAATCTGTTCAGCCATGTGGCTTGGTACCTTTTATCAGAACAGCATTTCAACTTCTTTCATCTGCATGTGCCAGCAGCTCTATGATGAGGTCCTTGATCCACTTGGATTTGAGGTTTGTGCAAGGTGATAGGTTTGGATATATTTACATTTTTCTACACACTACCAACCAGCTATGACAAAACCATTTGTTAAAGATACTATCTTTCTTCCATTGAATATTTTTTACCTCTTTGTCAAAAGTCAGGTATTCATGGGTGTGTGGGTGTATGTGGGGATCTTCAATTTGATTCCATTAATACACAAGTCTGTTTTTGTACCAGTACCAAGCTGTTTTTATTATTGTAGCTCTAAAGCATAATTTGAAGTTGGGGATGGTAATGCCTCCTGAGATTGTTTTGCTGTGGAAAATTGTTCTGGCAATCCCGGCTTTCCTGCTACTTCAAATGAAATTGAGTATTGATCTTTCAAGGTCTGTAAAAATTGTGTAGGGATTTTGATGGGAAATTCATTGAATCTGTAGATTGCTTTTGGTAAGATTGGTATTTTCACTGTGTTGTTCCTTCCAATCCAGGAAAATGGGAGATCTTTCCATTTTTTGATACCATCTTTAATTTCTTTCTTGAGGAATTTAAAGTTTTTGTCAAACTGAACTGATACTTCTTTGGTTATAGTTACACCAAGATATTTAAAGCTGTTTGCAGCTATTATTAAGGGTAATGTTTTCCTTATTTCTTTTTCAGACCTTTTGTCTTTAGTGAATAGGTGAGCTACTTATTTCTTTGAGTTAATTTTGCATCGTGCTATACTGCTAAAGGTGTTTATCAGCTGTAGAAGTTCCCTGATAGAATTTTGTGGGTCACTTAGATATACAGTCATATCATCTGCAAATAGAAATAGTTTCACTTCTTCCTTTCCAATTTGTATAACCTTAATCCCCTTTTGTCCTCTTATTGCTTTAGTTAAAACTTTGTGAACTACATTGAATAGATAAGGGAAGAGAGGACAGCATTGTCTAGTTCCTGATTTTAGTGGGATTGCTTTGAGTTTTTCTCTATTTAATTTGATGTTGGCTGTTGGCTTTTTGTAAGTCACCTTTGTCATATTTAGGTATTTTCCCTGTATTCTTGATCTCTCTAGGACTTTTATCATAAAGGAGTGTTGGATTTTATCAAAAGGCTGTTTAAGCATCTAAAGAAATGATCATGTCGTTTTTTTCCTTCAATTTGTTTATATGATGGATGGCACTTATAGTTTTCTGTATGTTCAAACATCCCTGCATTTCTGGGATGAAGCCCACTTGATTGTGGTGAATTATTTTTTTATTATTTTATTTATATACATTTATTATATAAAAAGTCATATTTTTTTCTATGTTTGCCAGAATTTTGTTGAGAATTTTTGCACCAATGTTCATGTGGGAAATTGGTCTGTAATTCTCTTTTTTTGTTGTTGTGACTTTGAGTGGCTTGGGTATCAGGAATATTGTGGCTTCATAAAAGTAATTTGCCAATATCACTTCCATTTCTAATGTATGGAACATTTTGATGAGTATTGGTACTAGCCCTTCTTTGAATGTCTGATACACCTCTGAATGAAAACCATCTGGGCCTGAGCTTTTTTTATTTGACTTTTAATGACAGCTTCAATGTCTTTTGGTGTTATAAGACTGATTAGATCTTTAATCTGACCTTCATTTAATTTTGGTAAATGGTACCTGTCCAGAAAGCTGTCCATTTCTTCTAGATTTTCCATTTTTGTGTGGGATAGATTTTCAAAATATGACCTGATAATTCTCTGGATTTACTGTGTGTCCCTTTTCATTTATGATTTTGTTGATTTGGATACTCTCTTTCTGTGTTTTGGTTAGTTTGGATAAGGGCTTATCTATCTTGTTGACTTTCTTGAAGAACCATTCTTTGATTGATTGTTTCTTTTGGTTTCAATTGTATTGATTTCAGCTTTAAGTTCAATTATTTCCTACCATCTACTCCTTTTAGGTGAGTTTGCTTCTAATTCTTTTAGGGCTTTCAGCTGTGTTGATAGCTTTTTTGTGTGGTATTTCTCTAGTCTTTTTTATGTAGGCATCTATTGCTACAAATTTTTCTCTTAAGGCTGCTTTCATTGTATTCCATAATTTTGTGTATGCTGTGGATTCATTTTCATTAAATTCTAGGAAGTCTTATATTTCTTTTTTAATTTTCTTGGTTTGTGCCTTTTTTATTTCTTCTGTTTTTATTTTTAATTCCTGGTAAATTTCTTTCACTTGTTTGCTTTCTTTTTCTTGGGTTTCTTTTCTTTTCTTTTCTTTTTTTGTTCTTTTAGGAATTTGTTCATCTCTTCTAATTTTGTTTGTATTCTCTTCTATTTCTTAAAGGGAGTTTTTTATATCCTTTTGTAAGGCTTCTATTAGTTTCATAAAGCTGCTTTTAAGGTTGTTTCCTTCTGTTGCCTCTTCATTTTTATGTTCATGTCTTGAAGCTATAGACTCATTTGCTTCTTCTGGTAGTGTCTTGTTGATCTTTGTATAGTTGTATGTATTCTTGCACTGGTGGCTGCCCATTGTTTTTTTAATTCACTCTTGGTTAGTACTTGGTCAGCTTAAGTGGGTTGTTGGTCTGTGGGCACTTAACCAGCTATATGTTCAGAGGGTTGGCTACTCCTGTAAGGTTTCACTGCTCTAATGTCATTCATTACCTCTTGACCTCTCACCTCTCAGCTGTGAGCCCTGGTACTCAGCTGCTCCCTGCTGCTGTCATCCCAGCCCTGTTCTGGGCAGACTCTGTTCTGCACCAATGTTGAGTGACTGTCTCAGGGCCTGGGTTCAGGTGGTGAAAGTCTGAATCTGAGCATCTTCTAAGCAGGTAAAATTACAGAATGCTACACCTATAATTTTGCCATGGAATTGAGCTGTTATTTGTTATTAAAATAAGTAAACTTTCATTTTCATTTTCTGAGAATTCAATTGTTCCTTCTATATAAAATATTTCTTTATACCAATGGATGATTGAGCTTATTAAACAAAGCAATGAGACACTAAAATTGAGAATTTTCTGATCTTAATTGAATGAAAGTAATTTTTAAGTACTTAATTTTAATTTGTTAACTGAAAGAAAACAATTCTTTTTTTTTAAAAAACTTTATTTATTTATTTATTTGCCTTGGTGTTTGCCTGGAACTGGAACTACAGACAGTTGTTAGCTGCCATGTGGGTGCTGGGAATCGAACCCGGGTCCTCTGGAAGAGCAGACGGTGCTCTTAACCACTGAGCCATCTCTCCAGCCCCGAAAACAATTCTTAAAGATATCATAGTTAGTGTATTTACTTCCCCATAAATATATGTAAAAATGTGTATATTATAGAGATCTTATGAAAAATTCCTTTAGGTATTCAGTTAAAGAAAAGCTAACATAATTAAAGAATAGGAAACCACAGTGAGTGCTTAAAATATCCTTAGAAAACTGAAGTTCTGATCTTTGGCTCACTAATAACTAACTGTATTACAATTCTGCTGAAAGTGTTATAACACTACTTATGACTTCCGCTATGGGCTGTTTGAGTGTGGTATACAAACATCCAGATACACACTAACACACAAAATAAACATTTAAAAAAGTGTTCAAATGTCAAGTTGATGAGATGGCTCATGGGATAGAGCATATAATGCACATTCCTGTGGGCCTGAGTTTGAATCCTAGGTTCTACATAACAGTAGAGAAATATAAATGTGTAGAAATACAATCTTGTAATACCAGCATATGTGGAGACAATCAGAAACTTCTAGCTTTAAATTCAATGAAGAGACCTTACATCAAAAGATAAAGAAAACAAACATAAAGGAAGATACTTGAATTAAATTTCTAATTTCCACATGTGGATACAGAGATAAGTGTGCTTACACATATACACAAATACACATATAGGCATGTACACATGCATGCACATACAGTTAGAGAGGAAACGTAGGAAAGATGAGTCAGTTGAACCCTGACTACCTATACTGAAAACCCCAGCAATTGCTTTGGTTACAGTTCATAATGTAGCTGCCTTGGTGGCAGAGGCAGGCTGCTGCTGTAGTGGAAACTAACAACTACAGTGTGTAAATCAAAAGTGTAGTAAGATCTCAGTGTTTAATTGTTTGAGTCATGCAAGACATTTTTTTTTATAGAATAAAATCTTATTTTGTAACCATTTATCCCCTTGTTGAAAGAAAGTACAGCCCAAAGCCCTAAATAAGCCAATTAAAAAATGGGGTTCAGAATTAAAAAAGGATTTCTCAGCAGAATTACAAATGGCTGAAAGGCACTTGAAAACGTGTTCAGCATCTTTTGTCATCAAAGAAATGCAAATCAAATCAAATTTAAGATATCACATTACACCTGTCAGAATGGTTAAGATTAAAAACACAAATGACAGCCTATACTGGAGAGATTGCAAGATAAAGGGAACATTTCTCCATGGGTGGTGGTAGCATAAACTTGTTCAGCCACTCTGGAATGTAGTATGGTGGTTTCGCAGAAAACTGAGAATCAATCTTCCCAAGGACCCAGCAATACCATTTTTGGGGCATTTACCCTAAAGATACACATTTGCCCTCCAAAAGCATTAGCTCAACTATGTTCATAGCAGCATTATTCATAATAGCAAGAACCTGGAAACAACCTAGATGCCCTCAACTAAAGAATGGTTTAACAAACTGTGGTACTTCTACACAATGGAGTACTACTCAGCAGTAAGAGAAAAACAATATCCTAAAATTTGCAGACAAATGAACAGATTTGGAGAATATCCTCCTGAGTGAGGTATCACAAACCCAGAAAGATAAGCAGGGGATGTATTCACTCAGTGGATTTTAAACAAACAATCAATCAAAAGCAAAGCACATCCAAGCTGTAAACTACAACCACTGAACAGCTTGGGATCTGAAGCACCTTGGAGTGGCACCTTGGAGCTCGTTCCCCCCAGAGAAACACCTGACCCAGTCTTGATGTTGGAATGAGGAAAGCAGATCTACCTGGAATGGATGTTGAACTATGCCAACTTGGGACCTTGGGACCTCCTGCCTTTGCTGGGTAGGAGATGAGGTAATGGGAGAAGAGAGCGTGACTGGGAGGGGCAGAAGGAGGGAGTGTGATCAAGGGAATACATGAATAAAAAAATGAGACTTTATTTAAAAATAAAAAAATAAAAATAATAATATTTGTCTTTATGATTAAACAACAAATTTCAAAACATAAAATGTTCTGGTTTTAGCGTGTCATTGATAGCATTGTTGTAAAAGGTTCTTGAGCCCATCTAGGCCAGTGGTCTTACCTGCCTGTGACCACTTTTTTTTTTTTAATGACTGAGATGTTTATAGTAATTTTATCTTATTTGGCCTATGTCTCAGGCTTGTTGTTAGCTTGCTTTTTTATCTTAATTCATCTTGTTTCCATTAATCTGCCTGGCCACGTGGCCCAATGCCCCTAGCTCACTTGGGTCTTACATGCTTTTTCTTGGGTGCCTGGATGGAGTATGTTTGACTCAGCACTCCTCATAACTGAACCTCAATTTCCCTGTCTAATTCTATGGCACCAGACACAGGCTAAAACAGTTCCTTTATTTTCAGTATACAAGCAAACATTCCCAAAGCACCATAATTATGAAGTTAATATCTACTAAGGGAAGTTATTGGGTTTCTCTCAGCCATTTTATTAGAATCCATTAAAGTGTGATATATGCTTTCTGGTTTCCCTTCATTATACTAGTCAACTTTTTCCTCATTTCCTTAGAATTAAGTATTAAGGACAACTTGGTTACCTTAGATACAAAGTATGCTGGCTTATGCTTTCCAGCATTGCCTAGCATACCATTCAAGGGGTTACTTTCAGTTACTAGATATTTAAAAAAATTTGAGTAAAAATAGATAAAATTACAGCAAATTTGGCTTACTGTTAAAGCAGATTACCAAGAAGTGGTAATTTATCTTCTTTCTGTGATAAGTTGTGACAAATTTTAAATGCACATGTCTGTCTGAATTTTAGTTTTCTATAAAAAATCTGGTTTCTGCAACCATTGCTGGCCAAGATATAATCTTATTTTTAGATACTATATTATATGAGACATAATTATGAAAAGACAAGATGTTCTTGGAAACTATAGCTCATGCTCATTTATGATCATCTCATATCATACATAGATTGAAGAAAGACAGGTCTTGGTCAGCCTGTATATGAGAAGTCAAAATCCATCGTCATTGCCAGTTCAAATTTCTGCAGTAAACTGTGTTTTTGTTCATTGCTGAAAGTAAACATAAAACCAGATAATTTTATATGTTCAAAGAACACATTTAGTCCACAGCAATAGAACTAGGTTTGAAATCAATTGACAAACTTCAGATATAAATGAAAAATTGTTTATCTTTGACCATTGTGCTTCTATTTGTGTACTCTTATGTAGTGGGATTATGATATCACATTGTACATAATTGTCCCACTTACTGTGTCAAGTTTTCACTGATGTCAGGAACATTTTATTTCTTTATTTTTTAGTTGATGGGTAGCTAAGTTCAATCTATTCACTGGCTCATTGGAACAGTGCACAGATGTGGAAGTGTCTGTGTGGAATGGAGACTTACAGTCTTTTGAATATAGATAAAAATTTTTATAGCTGAACCAGATTGTTTCTTTATGTTTTCATTTTAATAACCTCAACACTGATTTTCATGTATCAGTTTATATTTCCAACAATCATAAGTACTCCATATATGTTTTTCATCAAGACAAAAAAAAAAAAAAAAAAAAACAGCCAAAATTTATACCGAGGTCTAAAATACCTAGAAAGCTGAAACAATTTTGAGCAAAAAGGTAACACCAGAGATATCACAGAATCATATCACAGAATCATAGTAGCAAAAACTGTATAACACTGGATAAAACGTAAAAGGCAAAAACTATGAAACTAACTAAATCCTAGGCTAGTTTTACAGGTCTCTAGTTCAGACTAATTACACTCTTGAGAAGTCTCACTTTTCTCTGTATGTAAGAAATTTGACACTACGTGGGAGGAGGTTAAGTCATATTCCCTATTTGCGTGTTACCATAGACCAGAGAGACTCCATTTCTCCCATCCACTCACTGATGTGTACCTCCTACCTGATCCCAAGCCCTTGGTCATTTTTTCTACGATTCTATTTCCCTGGAGGGGCTGTGTAATATTGTTTTGTATGAACTTTCTACATTGTTTTCTTTTACATTGTCTTCTGAATTTGTCTAATTATTTTTTAACTCTTGTCTGTTTTCAACACTTGATTATATTTTTTTCTTTTTCTAAAAATATAGAATCTCTTCTAACCAAGCCCTGTAAGTTCCTTTTCTGAGTAGATTCTTTAAAAGGGAAGTTTCAGCTTATGCTGTCATTTCTGTTTTATCCCAGATTCACTTAGTTAATATTAGAAGGCTTCTGGCTTTTCTCAAAGTTGATTTATCTAGGAAATCTTTTGTGCTCTTTAAGTGCTTATTCATTAAGTATTTTTAGACCCTTAAATATTGAGTTCCACGTGAATTAACAAATGTATAATACTTAACTTCATACATTGTGATTATACACAAGAAATTCCTCAAGGCTCTTTGTAAATAGAATACTAAGAGAGAAATATGTGAGCACAGCTCATGAAATTAACATTGCCTACAGATATTAAAGTATTTTTTAAACTATTGCCTTTAATCCACACAAATGGTATTTTTACTAGGCATCAGGTTTTATAATAAAATCATATTTGAACATGCATAGATATTTATGCACATGATACAGGCATGTCTCTGATGGCTATGTGAAGAATGGACAGTAACCTGTGACTCTTGAAAAGCCTTTTGTGTTTTTAAGGATGCCTAACACTCTACATGGTGAACCCAACATGGTGCTGGGTGAAACAAAGATTCCTAGTATATAGCAGCCATGTGGTGAAGTCAACAGGGCTCCAGCAGGATGTGCCTCATATGGAGTCACGCCCCTAAATGTGGTTATGTAAACCCATGCCCACCCTCTCTCTTAAAAAGAGGCTCCATGTTGTGGTCTGTTGCTTCTCCTCTTCTGCTTCCCTGCTCCTGTACCTGCCTGGAAACTCTTCTAAATAAACTCTTGTGTAGCATTGGTAGTGTGTGTGTGTGTGTGTGTGTGTGTTCTCACATGCAAAGCCAACAGTGTTCACATGAGAGATTGGAGTCTTCACTTGCTACCTTCTACTTGAGGGTATTTACAGCAGAGAAAGCTTGCTGAGTTGAAATAAAATGCAAATCTGAACTAAAGTCACTCCATGTGACCATGATACAACTTATAATGACTCCAGACTGTAAACATCATTTCTAGACAAGAAGAAAAGCTGTTAATAAATATATGTCCAGTAAGCCTAGATAGAAGGTAACACACTTTCAACATTTCTTTTAGAAGACACTATCATATTTTTTCCTTCCCCATGGTTTTAATTTTATTTCTTTTCACTAATCATCATTCTCTTTCATCTCACTAACTTTCAAGAAAATTTTCTTTTCTTCTGTTTTAATTCTAAGGAATACTACACAGATCTAGCAAGAACATAACTTCAACAACTTTTTACATTTTTTCAATTTTTTTGCAAATGGAATCTGAACAGATCTGTAGAATGTTTGTATTCTTGACATGGAGATGTAGACACTACCCATAGCTTTGTCCACTGTAATAGAAAAATTCTAAGCCATGTCACCATCCATAAATGAAAGGTCTGTGTTTGGACAGATCTTTTTAATGTTACTTTTAGTTGGCCAAGCCTTCTAATTGGCTATATGCAGAAAAGAAGTCTTTGTGTAAAATTTTTTTTTCTTTTTTTTTATTATTCTTACCTCTGGGTTTCTTTCTTTTTTTTTGTAGTTTTTTTCTTTTTTTGTAGTTTTTTTTTTCCTTCTTTATTTTGTATTTATCAAAAAAAAACACAGTAAAAAGAATTTAAAATGTGGAAGAGTTAACAATAACTATACAGAGGATAAGAATGATAAGCATGGCTTATCAAGGGTGGAAATACAAATAAGATTGCTACACCTATGTTTTCTTTGTGTTCATCTTTCCCTCTGAATTCTTTTTTTCCATCCCTATATATCCTTATTCAAGGTCTCTTCCTCCTCCCAACACATCTGGTCATTTTTCTTCTCTGCAACTCCCCATCCTCTCCCTGGGCAGGGAGCAGACAGTCCTATGGTCCCACTGACCCAATAATGCTTAGATCAGTCTCCACTTCTGGCCAAATCCAGTTCTTTCCCCCCTCCCTCAAGAGTGAGTCAGGTGTTCCTCTAGGTGGAGTGGGATCCAAAGGGTCAGTCCAGGGTGTTTCTGATCCCAAGCTGTTCCCTGGTTGTGGTTTGCCGCTTGGGCATGTTTGGCTTTTTTTCTTGTTTGTTTGTTTAGAGACCATTAGTGAGTGAGTACATCCCCTGCTTATCTCTCTGAGTTTGTGAGACTTCGCTCAGGAGGATATTCTCCAAATCCATCCATTTGCCTGTGAATTTTAGGATATCATTTTTCCTTACTGCTGCATAGTATTCCATTGTGTAGATGTACCACAGTTTGTTAATCCATTCTTCAGTTGAGGGACATCTAGGTTGTTTCCAGGT
>PVIH01029887.1:0-12951 GCA_004025045.1 Sigmodon hispidus
CTCACCTCTGGTCAGGGTTCGAATCCGCCCCTCAGAGACCCCTGCAGTTAGTTTGCTCAGTTCACTCAGTTCAGGGTCGCAGTAGGGCTCCTAGTAGATTCCCTGAGCAGCAGGAGCTGCGGGTGTGGCCAGGTGCAGAGTTCAGCTGCCCCTGCTCCAGAGTGCGCTGGGACGCCGCAGAGAGCACAGGTCCCGGTGGTGGAACCGGAAGCAGTGTGAGACCATAACTCATTATTAAGGGAGATCTATAGCAGAAGTTGAACACTGGAAGGTTAAGTTTCCACCAATGGTTCTCTTTCAGCAGTCTTCCTTGGCCAGACAATTTGGGCACAAGAAGGTAAGTGCCTCCTAAGTCCTGTTCTTCACAACACCCTAGATACCACTGACAGAAGCCATGGAGAATAATGGAGAGATAGTCTGAAGCCCAGGTAAATGTCCCTTCTAGTCCCATTGTAGTGTCTGCTGTTTCCATCACTGTGTTATCTCAGTAAGGGGATCCCATAATTCCATGGAGTTACAGCCTTGGTCTCCGCTAGCTGCTTGTCTAACAAAGGCCTGTGCTGTACTGAATATTCATAAGAGGAAGTCATGAGTTACCTTTGTCTGACATCCTTCTGAATTTTGATTCCTTTTTCTCCATAACCAAGCTTGTTTACTTCATGTCTTTAGAGGAAGTTTCTGCCCTAGTTCTATTGAACACTCATGAACTCTCCACAATGTTGAGGTCTAAGCAGGACTGTGAGAAGCATCAACTTAAACTAAAGGAAGCAGTAATTGTGTTAATTCTGTGTTCTCTGTCATTCTAGTTCTTGTTGTGGTCTCCTAGTACCTGTGAATCCCTCATCTACCATGTCTTCTCTCTCCAGTGTTTTTCTAAGGACTGAGCTATTTGCATGCTTAGGATACAGTTCCAGGTATCACTGTCTTGTAGCTCCTCAGATCTGTCTTAGGTGCAGTGTTCTAAGTTGCCTCTCACCTTCCTCTTCCTCGCTTGTGTCTAGTCCTCCAGAGTGTCTGTCTCTTCTCCTCTTCACCCACGCTTACCTTCATTAACTTTATCTCTCACTTCTGGTATTTACCAACCCTCAGCCTTTCCTGTAAAGGCCCCTTCCCTCTGCACTGCTCCATCACACCTATGACTCTTCTTCCACTTCCCTTTCTGAACTTCCACATCAGTCACCAGATTTCCTTCTCTAGGACTTCACATTATTGGTCACAGATCCACATATGTGTTCTTAGGATCTTAACAGTGTACAATATGATGTAACACTCAATGTATTCAGAACACATGTACCTATCATCTAGGTTAAATAATATTTCCATCTCCATATATGAAAATATCACAGCATGCATGTGAAATCCAGAGGACAAACTTGCCTTTTACCTTAGCATTATATTGTCTTTGGGACTTTTCAAATTCCTCTCACCTGTTTATTTCTAAAATATGTAATACATTACTGAAAATTGTAGCCTTCTGGCTGTGTTATAGAAAACTAGCATTTACTGAGTCCATTTTTCAACTTCTATTTGTTTATATTTCCTCATACTTACAAGCATCTATTGACCATTCTATGCTCAGGTCAAAAATTTTGTCACCATTAATTATTGTTTATTTAACCTTGTATCTATACAGCAAAATATGATGTCAGGTATATGTTGATTACTCTATCAATGTCTTCTAAATGACTGATTCATAGACTGTTAGAATCCAGTAGAAAATTATTCATCTGTTTTACTATATAAAATCAGGGAGGTAGTCATAATCATCCTAATGGATCTATGGTTTAATGGGTTCTGGGGAAGGGATGCCATTATGTTTAGTAGTATATTCTTGGCTATGTTTCCTGCATGCCATTAAATAACTTTCCACACAGGTCTAAGAAATTCCAGTAAAAACTGGTAGGTCAAAAGAAGACATCACAAGGTTTCTTCTTGACCCTGGCGTGGCTGCCTCTCTCAAGATGTATCTTTCATTACTTCTTTCTCCACCCCTAGTGCCCAATGGTATGATGTAAGATAGGCCCATAGGGTCTAGGAAATTGTCTCAAAACAGTGTCCAAAATATGCACATAACCTACTTCCTTACAAGCCAACCTGGAGTCTGCCTGAGCGCCTAGCAACAGGCACTATCAGAGATCTTGAACATGCCGAGCCAATGAGGGATGGCATGTGATAGCACCAGCCTGGGTGCTGGGATCAGGGTATATAAGGCTGTCCCCATTGTTGAATAACTAAGTCAGTAGTTTGATTTTTCAACTGACTCCAGTGGTCTGTGTTGTTGATTCTGAATCTTCTTGTTCCATCTCCCCAGTGAACCATAAGGACTTAGCAACACACTACACCCCAAACCCTCCTCCCATGCACAGTTCACTCAGTCTAATTCCTCATGGTCTCATCCCCCTATCCCATTCCTCGCCCCTGTTCCAGTTAACCCAGCTGATCTCTTCTATTGCCCTTTCCAAGGGAAATTTATGAATCCCTCTTTGAGCTTTCCTTACTATCTAGCCTCCCTGGGGTTTGGGTTTGAGATTGCTTATCCTATACTTTACTCGTAATATCTATTTATGAGTGAGTACATGTCATATTTGTCTCACTAGGTCTGGGTTACCTTACTCAGAATGATTTTTTCTAGTTTCATACATTTGCTTACGAGACATTGTTTTTTTCATATCTGAGTAATATTCCATTGAATAAATGTACCACATTTTTTTGTTCATTCTTTGGTTGAGTGGCTTCTAGGTTGTTTTCAGGTACTAAATGTTATGAATAATGCTGCTATGAACATAGTTGATCAAATATACTTGTGGTATGATTGAGTATCCTTTGGGCATATGCCCAAGACTAGTAAATCTTGGTCTTAAGGTAGATTGTTTCTCATTTTCTGAGAAATGCTGTATTGATTTCCAAAGTGGCTGTATAAATTTGCACTCACATCAATAGTAGAGAGGGGAAGAGCTCCCCTTACTCAACATTATCTCTTACATGGCTGTCATCAGCATTTGATTTTTGCCATTCTGACAAGTGTAAGATGGTACCTCAGAACTGTTTTGCATTTCCCTGATGTCTAAGAATGTTAATCAATTCCTAAGTGTTTTTCAGCCATTTGAGATTTTTTTTTAATTGGATTTTTTGGTATTTGGATGTCTACTTTCTTAAGATCTTTATATATTTTCGAAATCACCTCTATGACATGTGGTGTTTGTGAAAAATCTTTATGTTTTGTGTAGGCTACCATTTTGTTTTATTTGCAAAGCAAATTTAGAAAGACTAGTTTCTACTTTGTCTTCTATCAGGTTCAAGTAACAAAATTTATGTTGAGGTCTTTGATCCACTTGGACTTGAGTTTTGCAAGGGTGACACTTATGGATATCTTTGCAATCTTCTCCATGCCAACTTCCAGTTATGCCAGAACTATTTGTTGAAAATGCCCTTTTTTCCATTGTACATTTACATTTGTACATTTGTCCAAAATCAGGTATTCACAGGTTTGTGAATTTTGTCAGGTCATTTCCATTGATCCATGTGTCTGTTTTCTTGCAGTACCAAGCTGCTTTTATTTCTTTACCTCTACAGTAGGTCTTGAAGCCAGGGTTGGTGATACCTTCAGAAGTACCTTTTTTGTACAGGATTGTTTTAGCTATCCTGATATTTTCCCCATTTGAAGTTCAGTAGTGTTATTTCAGGTTTGTGAAGAACTGTGTTGGGATTTTGATGGAGGTAGCATTGAATCTGTAGATTGCTTTTGATAAGATTGCCAGTTTTTACTAAGTTGATCCTACCTATCCATGGACATGTGAAACCTTTTCACTTTTTAATTATCTTATTTGGTTTCTTTTGTCAAAGACTTAAATTTCTTGTCATACAGGTCTTTCACTTGTTTTGTTAGAGTTATCCCAAGATATTTTATATTATTTGTGACTAGTGTGAATGATATTGTTTCAATGATTTCCTTTTCACCCCATTTATTTTTTATATAAGTAAGGGCTACTAATTTTTTTGTTAATCTTGTATCCTACCACATTACTGAAGATGTTTATCAGATGATGCTTTTCTGGCTTTTGGGAACCTGTTTCTCATGCTGAATTACCTCACCCAGCCTTGATGCAAGGGTTAGTTGCTTGGTGTTGGCTTAACTTGATAAGTCATGGTTCATACCCTGGGAGGCCTGCCTCTTTCCAAATGGAGATAGAAGAGGATAGGATGGGGATGGGGGAAGATGGGTGGAGAGAGGGAATGGGAGGAATGAAAGGAGGAAAAAATGTGAACAGTATGTAAAATAAAAAATAATTAAAAAAATAAAAAAAATTAAACCAACATAGTTTAAAAAAAGAAGATATTAAAGTACAAACAGGATTCTTGAGAAGAGAAGCTTCATCAAGTGAGCATGAAGATAGATAAAAGAGGTAATTGGTGGATGGTAAAAATAAGCAACATCTATTAAATGCATATTTGCAAATGGAAAAGCATTTTAGTATCACCTTTCTAAACATCCACAAATGAGAGTGAGCATACAGTACTAGTATTTTAGCTTTGAATTTGCTTTGTGATACCAAAAGTCACACCCAGGAGTTCTTGTATGATAGGATACATTCCACAGAACAGGTACACATGATGAAGGGCATCCAGGGGTTTCAGTGTTACTTTGCCTATTGCCCATAACAATTAAAAATAAATTAAGTTTTCAAGATGCAAAAATCACTTGCTCAAATCTAATCAAGTATAATGAGAAAAGTGAGAAAGATAAGTAACATTTTCTGGTGTCCTGTGAGATCCTGAATTCAGCACCAGGATCTCTTCATTTCCAGTTCAGGTCACTTGTCTCTCTTCCACAAAACTCTACATTACTCTATCAGTTACGTATGTATGTATGTATGTATGTACGTATATATGTATGTATGTATGTATGCATGAATGATGGCATGTATGCATAAAATATACAAACATATGTTTACAATGTACAAGCCCATCTATCTATCTTACAGTTCATTTTGTATTTGATATTTAAAGACAAAAACTGATTTGAGGTCCAGATCCTGACTTAGGAAGAGTGCCAAGTTCTTGTTTTTTTTTTTTTCTTCTTTATTTTGTATTTATCAAAAAAACAGTAAAAAGAATTTAAAAAAAAATGCTGAAGAGTTAACAATAACTATACAGAAGATAATAATCATAAGCATGGCTTATCAAGGGTGGAAATTCAAATAAGATTACTACACATATATTTTCTTTGTGTTCAGCTTTCCCTCTGAATTTTTTTTCCATCCCTGTATATCCTTATTGAAAGTCTCTTCCCCCTCCCACCACATCTGCTGTGTCTATGGAGCAACTAAAGGGCAGCAGTGGAGTGTCAGTGAGGGACCAGTATTGAGGTCTTTAACCAGACCAAGCACTTATTACAATGAACAATTGCAAGTAAAGCTATTTGTATAGTAGGGTCTAATGGATGACACATTGAAGGCTCAATGCCATTAATGAAGCAGGAATGAAGAGGCAAGAAAGACAGAAGACAGAAGAGTGATGTGTTCTGGGCTTTTTGTTTGTTTGATAATTATATTTTAATTTTCTTTGAGGGGAGATGAAAGGAAAAGAGAAAATATGCAGGAAGTGGGAAATGAGTAGGATTGTGATAGATGATGTGAATTTCCCAAAAATCAATAAAAACTTATGTTTAGAAGTATAAAAAATCTTTTTAAATTATTTTAAGTCAGTACATAAAAGTAGTTTAGTGCTTGTCTCTTATATGTGAGGCCTTAAGGTCAATTCCTATACCAAATAATAAATTTGCTTTTGTTCTTGTTGTGTGCATGTTAGTATTGCATCTCTTTTATATCATATAATCATACATTAATTTATGTATCAATGAAAAGTCTGATCCACAATGACAGAGAATATGTTATTCTCTCTCTAAGTCTGACTCAATTTACTTAATATAATAATCCCCAGTTGTATCCATTTTACAACCAATGTCATAATTATGTCTTCATAGTTGAGAACAACCCCATTGTACATCATATGCTTCAGATAGACATGGAGTTGATTTCATAACTTTTCTGCTTGTGGGACAGAGTCTTACTCAACATCCCATGCTAACCCTCACTCATGACTCTCCTACCTCACTTCTCAAGTGCTGAGATTACATTTACAATCCATAATGCATGGCTGCAAATAATTTTTAAACAGCTAAAGGAACATCTTTTAGTTAATTTACTCAACTGAATGTTTTTTCTTATTAAAAAATTTACTTTTTTATGTATTTGTGATTTGCTGAAAATATGTCTGCACTATAGAAGGGAGCATTGGATTCTATGGGACTACACACATGTGAGCCACCATGTAGGTTCTGAACATCAAACTCTTAACCACTGAGCCATCTCTCCAGACTCCTGACAATAATTTTTTAAAGAGCAAATTTTTCTAACATCTCACCGTCTTCTCCTTCTGGCTTCTATGACAAACCCATCCTCTCCACAGACCAGAGCCTTGTGCTGATACCAGGAGACAAGGTTTCTTTCCAGTGCAGTTCAGCACACAACCTGCTCAACAGATTTTCACTGCACAAGGAGGGAGAAGCCTCTTTGCCATGGCAACAATCTCAAGAGAATCAAGGTCACTTCAGTCTTGGTCCTGTGAACCCTGCCTTCTCTGGGAACTACAGGTGTTATGGCTGGCACAGCAGCAGCCCTTATGTGTGGTCAGCTCCCAGTAATGTTCTGGAGATCATTGTCACAGGTACATATTTCACAGCCCAGCTCTGTGTTTCCCACCATCGCTGTCTCTAGTGGGGAGTGTGAAGAGCTGTTCTGAGACAGAGCATGGTAGTAAAGACTCACTCTCCTGAGGAGCATGAAAACAGGGGGCTTCTCACTTACTCCATACTCTTCCAAAACACCCTTCAGACACTTGTGATCTAATTTTAAAGATTTATGTTTTTCAGTGTGTGTGTGTGTGTGTGTGTGTGTGTGTGTGTGTGTGTGTGTGTGTGTGTGTGGTGTGTGTATGTGGTGTTTGTACAATGCTGGTCAGGGCCAGATGCAGGCGACTGATTTTCTGTAGCTGAATTTACAGGTGATCTGGACAATCCTATCAACACTAAGAACTGAACTGAGAACCTCTACAAGGGCAGCAAAGGCTTTTAACTACTACATGATCCCTGCAGCTTTTCTGTCTGTTGATAATAGGAAGCCCCATATTCAGAATCACTTATAAGGATTCCATGATGAGACAAAAGATTCAAACACAGTCTAGTCTATTGAACCTTTTTTTTTGCAGTACTAGCAACTAGTGATCTTTAAATTCACTTTAAATTCCACTGAGAGTGAATGAATATAAAGACTAAATCATAAGTCTCATTTATTATGTAGTTGACTT
The DNA here is from genome assembly GCA_004025045.1 of Sigmodon hispidus. NCBI lineage: Eukaryota > Metazoa > Chordata > Mammalia > Rodentia > Cricetidae > Sigmodon > Sigmodon hispidus. The sequence goes on from PVIH01029887.1 coordinate 7,366, forward strand.
ATAATACTGTACTTGAAGGAAAAAACAAAAAGGTGAGACTTCTAGCAAAGGAAACCAGTTTCTGGTAGCTGAGTGGGTTGACCACATTTAATATCTCATGCTCATCTTTTGAAAAAATGTATCATCATCTAGTGATGCTATGAGCTATGCAATGTGGTAGCTGTGCATTGCAATGTTGTAAGGTTTTTCAATTAGTAGCATAGAGATAACTGAATTTCCATACAGAAGAATCAAAGTGCAATTAATCAAGTTGAGGCAGGATGAAGAACCTCCATATCAAGGTTGAGCAGAGCAAAGTATCCGTCTATAGGAAGTGGACTCCAATTTATGTACCATAGATGGTGGGGGAGGAACTAGAGGGTGAGTGGGAGGAGGGTTAGAAAGGAAACTGTGTTGGTTTGTAAAAAAACCTTTTAAATAAAAATATGTCAAAATAGTTGGAGATATTCAAAAAAAGTACAATTAAACAAGAACACATTCGTGATGAAATAGAGGCTTAACTGCATTTTTTCTTCCTGTGGGAGACTGCAGAAGAGAGCTATCTTGACCCTAACAGAGGAGATGGCTTCTAAGACAAAATACAGGACATGCTTGCTGTATAAAAAAAGCTAATGAACTTAACCCAAGTAAATCTTAAAATGCATGTGAATGATAATAATAATTAAAGAGAAGTATCACATTTTATATAATTGATTAGGCAACAGAACCAATTTGTTTACCTCAGATACAGTCTCAGAAAACTCATGAATACTAGTCAAACCCTCATTTTACAGGAGAATATTACTGAACATTTCATTTTTCTGAACATTGTAAGCTTACATATTACATTCTAACCTTTGGTAAAATATGTTTAGAAAGATTAAAGACAATATAACATGACCAAATAAAAATTAGTAGCTCACTTGAGCATCGTTGTGTAAAGTGTGACAGAATAATTGGAGATGAGAAGTTGGAATTAAGTTGAGTGACAGAGGTCAAGCCTAATATGCATAAGGCAATTTGCTTCATTCTTATCACAAGGGTCATTTTTAAGTAAAGAGATAGATACATTTTAAGATAAACTTATCTTAAATCTTGTCACCTAGGAGATAGATATGTAGATGTTGGGTGAACGGATGAATAGATAGATAGATCAATCTCAGGAAGTGACTTTGTGTCTATTTTGCCATATTTAAGTGGAACATAAATTGTCATGTAGTATGAATAAAGTAGAAAGAAAAAAAACAGAAGCTCCTGACATAGGAAAGTGTTAAGAAATACAATTTGTGGCCAATGAAAGCACCAAATAAGGTGAGGAAGAAAAAGTAGAAATGCCCCATAATCACCTCCTTTCTCAGAACCACAATGTCTCATCCTTGCCCTTCCTCTATCTCACACCCTAGAAGTGTGGTGCCTGTGAATATATAAGCACATTAAGAAGGCTAGCATCACATTTTGACAAGTGAATATGGGAAAGTGTCCAAACATCAGAAATAATGAATAAGATAAAATGAATCATGGCCAACAGTTACCTATTTCTTTCCCTTATGTCTTTAGACTCCAAGAAGCAAGATTACATGATGGAGAATTCAATTTGCATGGTTATGGCAGTATTGGTGATACTAGCTGAAGATTGGACCCACCTCAGGGTGTTGTACAAGGAAGACTTTCAGGAATTACCTGCACAGAGATGGAGCAAATGGTGACTTCATGTACACACTGATAGCTACAGGTGCAGGTGCATCTTACAAAAAATAAAAGCCATAGAGTCTTGGATCCATGTGCAGAATGTAGCATTTGAATGTAAAGTGTCAACTACAGGCTCGTGTGCTTGAACATTTTCTCCCCAGTAGGTGTGTAGAACTTCAAGATGTGATATATGTAGGCCACCTGTAGCTATTCTTTGGATGATATATTTACTTCAAGTTATTACCTACCTCTCTACCATTATTACTCCCATGGAACTGCTTGTATTACATGCTTTTCTGTCTTTATAGAATGCTTCACTGAAAACATGAATCAGAATAAATCTTACCTTCCTTTCTTTCAACACATAGAATTAATTAGTACATGGAATTATTAGAGGGTGTGGTCCTAGGTGAAGTTGATGTTATTTCTTCTCTATTGGTTAGTATGTGGCTTAGGATTTTAAGTACATTTTTTCCTTCTGCCTTTCTATTTTTATAGAATAAAGTCTCATTTTTTATCCATATGTCCCATGTTCAAACTTCCTTCCCCCTCAGAAACCTTCTGGTCAGTCTCTCTTCTCCCCTTCCCACCCATCCACTCCCCAGAAAGAGCAAGAGATCCCAAGATGGATTAGTTCAACATCCACTCCAGGCAAGTTCCATTTCCACATACTAAAATCAAAACTGAGTTAGGTATTTCATTTGTGAGTTATATCATTTTCCCTCTTAGGTTTTTTTTTTTCTGGTATGTGTGTTTGGGGGCGGGTGTCAACTTGACACAAGATAGTATCATCTGAGAACAGGAGATCTCAGATGAGAAAATATCTCAGTCAGATTGCCCAGTAGGAAAATCTGTGGGATATTATTTTGATTAATGATTGATATGTGAGGGCCTAGATCACTGTGGGTGCTGTCACCCTGAGTATATGGTTCCGGGTTTTATAAAAAGCAAGCTGAGCAAGCCATAAACAACAAGCTAGTACAAAGCACTCTTCCATGGACTCTGCTTCAGTTCCTGATTCCATGTTCCTGTCTTGAGTTTCTACCTTGGCTTCCCCTGATGACGGACTATAACCAGCAAACCAAATAAATCTTTTCCTACTCAAGTTTCTTTGTGGTGTTTTACTCAATTGCAGAAAGCAAACCAAGAACATTGATTATAATTATGATTTTTTGATCTTTTTTATTTTAAAACAAGTTTCATAGAGTTGCCCAGGCTGTTTTTTTTTCTTTTTAGGAATGCTATTTAAAGTTTGCCTTTCCAAGTCCAACTTTCATCCAACTTAAAATCAAGTTAATAATATACTTTGAGATCCTCACAACTATGTACTAATTCTTCTGACTTACTATATACTCAGCATGTTCAAAATTAGATAACCTCTAAGATAACCTTACAATCAATCATATTGTTCTTTGCACTTCTAATGCAAGCAACTTCTCCAACCTTAGCTGAATGCAACTGTACCATTTTTCCTATTTTTATCTTTGTGACTTATTTGTATCCTGGCTCACAAAGTGTCTGTGTGTGAGAGAGCGGAGGAGGAAAGGATGGATGGAGGGAATTGTGACCAGGAATATGTCTCTGTGTTGGAAGCAGCAAGGTGTTGAAAGCAATGACCTCCACACATAATATGTTGGAAGCAACATGTGAGTGTAGAATGATGATATGTGATTATAGATCTGTATGCTGTTCTGAGTAGGTAGAAACACATTTTTCTACCTTATGAAACTTCAGTAAATTAAGAAAACATTTTCTCATCCTTTGTGGTTTTGTACATGATGTGCCTTTTGGCACATAAAGAGCATGACCTTTACTCATTAGTGCTTCTTAGATTAGACCGTTCTCTTTTACAAAAGGATTCTTTTAGATTAAACAAATATTATATTAAAACAGAGAAACCAAAACCATTCTAAGTACATCTTTCTTTTTTTATGCAACATTGACATAATCTTTGTGCCTCAGCCTTTGAATAACTAGAATGATAAGTCTTGACCATCATGGTAGAAACTCTCCTTTCTTCTCAGGTTTCATTCTTTATATTTTAATTTTTACTGTTTGAGAATTAAAAATGTATGAATATATTTTGATGGTATACACTCCCCTTGGTCCTCTCCAATTTTTTCCCCATCCATACTACCACTCCCTTCCTTACATCATATACCGTGGTTTAAAACTCACTGAACTCAGTTTAGTACTATCATTATGCACATGGCTGTAGGGCCATACATTGCAACATGGGAAGCATCTCAATGAATGTACCCTAGGGGGGAACAAACTGTCTCTCCCAGTATCCAGCAATTGACAAAATATGTTCTCAGCTTGGGGTGAGACTTTGTGACTTCCATTTCCCATCTACCTTGGTATTTGGAATTTTTAAGAAGTGTATCCAGTAATTAGAAATACCTTGTAGGCTTGTTGCAATGGTAAGTTTCTTCCTTTGTCTTTAAGGTATTGATTCTGTCTAAATGCAAATTAAATACATAAACGTAAGAGCAAATGAAGATCACAATTCTATTTGGAAAATAAGAAATTGTATTAAATGTCAACTTTGTTTGAAGCACATTAGCAATGTTAAAAGATGCTATAGTTCTTCCTACAGCTGACAAATACCTTAAACAATGTGGCAGGATACAAATTTGTGTGTGTGTGTGTATTTTAAATCATTTTAGTCACCTATCATCTTTCAATGAAATAAGAATGCTTTTGTATAAAGTCCACTAATGAGTGAGTACACCCCATGCCTCTCCTTCTGGGTTTGTGAGACCTTGCTCAGGTGGATATTCTCCAAATCCATCCATTTGCCTCAATGCTCCTCAATTGAAGAATGAATTAACAAACTGTGGCACATCTACACCATTGAGTACTACTCATCAGTAGGATACAAAATTAACTAAAAAATATTTATAGCTTTTTAGAGACAAATCAGAAGAGACTGAAAAGGAAACTATGGAAACACCATCCTTTGTAAATAGCTGCATATAGCACTAAATATCTTGGGGGTAATTCTGAACAAAAATTCTATGACAAGAACTTTAATTCATTAAAGAAAGAAATTGAAGAAGATATCAGAAAATGATAAGATCTCCCATGCTCTTGAATAGGTCTCTCTGTTCGAAAAATGCCAATCTTACTGAAAGCAACCTAGAGATTCAATGCAATCACCATCAAAATCCCAATACAGTTCTTCACAGACCTAAAAAAATTCAACTTCATATAGAAACTTTTTCCAAAAAAAAAAAAAGAAGAACAAAAACCCAAGAATGCTAAAACAGCCCTGTTCAATAAAAGAACTCTTGGAGGAATCACTATCCCTGACTCCAAGCTCTATTATGGAGCTACAGTATTGGAAACATCTTGGGACTGACAGCTAGAGGCTCCACAGCCCCCTGGTTCACAGCAAACTAAGAGGTGAGTGTCAGCTCAATCCCCAGGCCAAGTGAAGATTGTGGGTCTCTGAAACATGGCTCAGGACACACACAGCTCTTGGTACCATACCCACACCCAGCTCCACTCTAAAACAAAGGCAGTGCAGAGCCATCCCTCCAAAGTGCAATCCTTAGGAAAACACAGCAGTAGGGACATCCCACGGTCAAATCCTGCCCCAATGGCAAACTGTGTCATCACACACTGACAACTGGAGACCCTGCAGACCCTGGTCCACAGCAAACTAAGGAAGACCATCTAGACAACTAGAGACCCACAGCCCTTTGGCCTACAGCCAACTAAGAGCCAATTAAGAGTGAACCCTGCAACAACTGAAGATACATAGCCTCTGGGTCCACAACAGTCTAAAAGCCAAATAAGAGCTGACTAACAGTGAACCAAGAAAGCAAAGGGCAGACACTAGTGCAAGAATACATATAACAATATTAAGAAAAACAAGGCACTACCAATAAGCTGGTGGTTGTACAACATCAA
>PVIH01029888.1:0-12950 GCA_004025045.1 Sigmodon hispidus
TTCTGGGTGTATACCCTAAAGAGGCACATTCACACTCCAAAGGTATTAGCTCAACTATGTTCATAGCAGCATTATTTGTAATAGCAAGAACCTGGAAACAACCTAGATGTCCCTCAACTGAAGAATGGATTAACAAACTGTGGTACATCTACACAATGGAATACTACACAGCAGTAAGAAAAAATGATATCCTAAAATTTGCAGACAAATGGATGGATTTGCAGAATATCCTCCTGAGCGAGGTATCACAAACGCAGAGAGATAAGCAGGGGATGTACTCACTCATTATTGGTCCCTAAACAAACAAACAAGAAAAAAAGCCAAACATGCCCAAGCAGCAAACCACAACCACTGAACAGCTTGGGATCAGAAACACCCTGGACTGACCCTTCGAACCCCACTCCAACTATAGGAACACCAGACTCACTCTTGAGGGATGGGGGACAAAACTGGATTTGGCCAGGAGTGGAGACTGATCCAAGCATTATTGGGTCAGTGGGACCATAGGACTGTCTGCTCCCTGCCCAGGGAGGGGATGGGGAGTTGCAGAGAAGAAAAATGACCAGATGTGGTGGGAGAGGGAAGGGACCTTGAATAAGGATATACAGGGATGGAAAAAAAAATTCAGAGGGAAAGCTGAACACAAAGTAAATATATGTGTAGCAATCTTATTTGCATTACCACCCTTGATAAGCCATGCTTATGATTCTTATCTTCTTTATAGTTATTGTTAACTTTTCTGCATTTTAAATTCATTTTACTGTTTTTTTTTTGATAAATACAAAATAAAGAAGAAAAAAATTAAAAATAAAAAATAAAAAAAAATAATTTCTCTTAGATTCTGAGTATACAGAAATGCATTTTACTTTTCTAGGGCTGTTCAATCCTGTTCATATTTCTATTTATTAGACATTAAAATACCTTAGACACAAGATGATTTTTTTTCTCAAATAAGTTACAAAAGACTAACAGCGTTTTTCACACTTAGTTGAAAAAATTGCTTCACAACTAGGATACTGCCCTTCAATTTTTACACCAAAAACAACAACAAACACACAGATGGGGAAATGCTGGTACATTTTTTACTGTACCTAAAATAATGCCATTTCTTTCTTTTATATTTTATTTTATTTTTATAGAATAAAGTCTCATTTTTTATACATGTATCTCCTTGTTCAAACTCTGTTCCTCCTCCTGACACCCCCCAGTCACTCTCTCTTCTCCCTATTTCCCCATTTCCTCCCTAGAAAGGGCAAGAGGTCCCAAGGTGGATTAGTTCAGCATCCATTCCAGGCAAGTTTGATCCCTTCTAGAGAAACACCTAACCCAGTCTTCATATTAGGATGAGGAAATAATGCCATTTCTAAGATGGTTCAACTATTAGTTTCAGTAAACCAAATGAATGAATAACTACTGCACTTAGAGCTGTCTGGTTTAAAAAGGAAAAAGACATGTGACATCCAGAAAATGTAATTAATTTGATGTTATAAGCCTTCATAAATTATCAAGTATTCCCAGGAGCAGGCAAGAAAAACTTAGAGAACACATGAGCTGCCTTTAAATTGCTTTGTTTCCTCACAACTGGAAATATTTTAAGGTGATTGCACCTCTCCTTGTATGAGAAGATGCTGAAACTATTGTCTCCACTAATGGTCAATTCCACCTTTGAATAAGGTGATAGAGATTTGAAGTCACACAGAAGCATTAGTGTCTCCAGGCTGTCATTCTTCACACTAATGAACTGCAGCTTGTAGAAATTAATTATGGAGGAAAGGTTGCTCTTAGCCTCACCAGGAATGAAGTCTCCCAGCTTCCACATGAAACTGGAAGGTGAAGGAAGTGCAGAGCCCCAGGGTCTTAGTGCCCAAAGCTCTCCCTTGTTGTACTCCTTCTGCCAAGCACAAGCCACAGGCTGGATTGCACACTAGGAAAAAACAAAAGCGAGAAAAAATTCTAAATACTCACAAGATCAGAAAAGGCAATCCAAGAAAGACAGAGTAATGTGATAGCTAGAACAATCCCAGGGGAAGCCATAGCTCTACATTCTCATCCAGGGTCTCTGGGAAACCATGAATCTAAATCAAGTAATTACATCTTATTTCTGAAATAAATATATATCTGACCTTTCAGACTTTACTAGACATAAATTACTTATTAACATAACATATAGCATAAATCCAACTTCAAAAATAATAAATTGTTGAGATTTATATTATGCCAATTATTTAAATGGGCAACCTCTATTACTCATTTAAATAATATTACCCTAGCCCTAACCCTAACCCTAAATTCTATTACCCATTTAAATAATTGGCATAATATAAATAACCTCTGTAGGTAACCTCTATTAATTACCCTTCACTACTCTGATATAGGAAAAACAAAAACAAAACAACTCCCCCAAACAGTTGTTCATTGAGTTGGTCTTGGTCATCTTTGCATGGCAAAGGTCTAAATTTTCTGCCCATATTTCTTTTTTGCATTTTATATGTAAGTTTCCAGTGTCTGCATAAATTTTAAAGTCCTTTTTAATCTATTTATTTATTTATTTATTTGATTAAGTGTGTTGGGGGATTATTTATTCCACAGTGTCTGTGGTATGGAGGTCAGAGGACAACTTTATCCTTTGTCCTTTGTATGGGTTCTGTGAATGGAATTGAGGTTACCCAGCAAGCCACTTTATTTGGTAGGCCATCTGGTCAGACATCTTTTCACCAAAGTCTTGCCTATTCCTATAATTTTTTTCATTATGCAATAAGGTATTTGTGATGGGGGTCCCGAGACGATTAGAAGCATAAGTCATGTCACTTGGGTCAAAAACATCAAGGTCACAAGAAATCATTTTCAGAGTCACCCAAAAAATGTTCTGAGTACAGAAAGGTGCTAGAATGATGATCTAACCTGCATCAGAGCTTAAATTTGAGGTTTCCCATGTTAAACTAGTCAGAAGCACAATTCTCTAAGGCTGATTTACAGGCAGTTTTACTAAAACATTCCTCTCTTTTAGCTTACTAAGGTTGACAGGCAACAGAAAATCTGAGAACCATGTCTTCTCAACAGGGCTGCTGAGATGAAGAACACCGATAGTAAAACTTGGTCTACTGAGCGGCAGAGATGGCCAAGTGAGCAAAGTCATGGAAGTGTGAGAATGAATTTATGATTCTCAGAGCCAGTTTAAAAGATAGACGGGCTACCTGGGACAGCCCAGCAGAGACAGAATCCTAGGGGTAAAATAGCTTGTTGGACTAACTGAAACCCACAGGCTTTGGGTTCAATGAGAGAACCCACTTCTATAAATAAAAAAGAGCAACTGAGAAAGATATGAAACATAGACATCAATCCTCCTCACCCATTAATACATATGTGTATACACACACATGTACATACAGGCATGAAAAAATATGTTATTAACATGGTGCTGACTTTACTGACAACAATGGAGTAATGAAAAAACTGTAAAATTCTAAAAATTTCTTCATAAAAATGCTATCATCATTAGTAGCTGAGTATTGAATGAAAAAGTTTGCTTGTGTATTTTATTATGATAATTATAGCATATACTGAATTGGATAGTGACAACTTCCAAAACACATTGTACATTTAAATAACAAAAAATGAAGAAACCAACTGTAGAAGTTGTTTCCTCTGTGAAAAGTTAAGATGATGGCAGTGCATTCATTATAATAGCCTCTGCTGTCAGTCATCCATGCTTAATGTGAGCTGCATCAGCTCTGTGACTATAGACAGAAACGTCCTTTGCCAGGCTTCTGGCACTCTGATCAGCACTGGTTTACTGGTGTACTGGCTTTAGACACACATGCAAGAAACCACTACCAGTTCCACAACCTGTATCTTTATCAGATGTTTTGGACTATCTATCTATCTATCTATCTATCTATCTATCTATCTATCTTCTATTTGTCTTATATCTATGTGATCTTTCTCTATCTTGCTCCCTGGAGCTTGGGTCAGCTATCTCTGTGTGTTTTCCCATTATGTTCTTGACCCTCCCCTTGATATATAATCCCTGCTGATATCTTCAACTGTACTTCTAAGGAGCTTGGCCCAGCACTTGACTGTAGATCTCTACATCTGCTTGTCAGTTGCTAGATGAAGGGTCTATGATGACAATTATGATAGTCACCAATTTAAATACAGGAGAAGGCCAGATCAGATGGGGTTATCCTTGTGGATTCCTGGAAGTTTCATTGGTACCTGGTTTCTCCCCAACCCCATGATGGCCCCCTCTATTAAGATATCTTTTTCATTGTTCTCCCTCTATGTCCCTCCCCCAATTAGACCATCTCAAGCAGTGGCAGAATGTTCCCCTTACTCCACATTCCCTCCATCATAGACTCTCACCAGTGTTTTTGATCTTCAAAATCCTAACAGGTAGAAGATGGTATCTCAGAGTCATGTTTTTATTTGTATTTCTCTGATGGATAAGGATGCTGAACAATTCTTTAAGTGTATTTTGGTCATTTGAGATTCTTCTGTTAAAAATCATCTATTTAAATCTACACCTTATTTTGTAATTGGATAATTTCATATTTTCATGTCTAGCTTCTTAAGTTCTTTATATATTTTAGATATCAGCCCTCTGTCAGATGTGAAGTTGGAAAAGACATTTTTCCATTCTGTAGGCTGCCATTTTTGTCTTATTGACAGTATTCTTTCCTTTTAGAAGCTTTTTCATTTCAGGTGATCCTATTTATTATTTGTCAGTCCCAGTGGTTAGATGATTTCAGCACAGAATTTCACCACACTTTCAAAGAAGATACTTCTTTGAAAAGAAGGTACTTCTCAAACTGTTTAACATAATCAAAACAGAAAGAACATTGCCAGACACTTTTTTATGAGGCTACAGCTACCCTGATACCCAAACCACACAAAAATGCATCAAAGAAAAAGAATTATAGACCAATCTCCCTCATGAACATTGATGAAAAATAATAAAATACTGACAAACAAAATTAAAGAATACATCAAAAGAAATCATCCAACATGTTAAAATAGACTTCTTCCAGGTGATACAGGCATGGCTCAATATATGAAAAATCCGACAATATAATTCACTATATAAACAAACTGAAAGAAAAAGACAAATAATAATCTCGTTTGATGCTGAAAAGGCCTTTGACAAAATCCAGCATCCCTTTCTGATAAAGATCTTGTAGAGATCAGGACTACAAGGAACTAAACATAATAAAGGCTTATCAGCAAGTTGACAGCCAACATCAAACTAAAAGGAGAGAAACTCAAAGTGATTTTACTAAAATCAGGAACAAGACAAGGCTGACCACTCTCTCCATACCAATTCATTATAGTACTTAAAGTTCTAGCTAGAGTAACAAGACAACATAGGAGGTACTGGGGATACAAATTATAAAGATAGAAGTCAAAATTTCTATTTCTAAACTTCCTAAATAGCAAAAACTATTTGCAGATGACATAATAGTATACATAAGTGGCCGAAAAATTCTACCAAGGAACTCCTATAGATGATAAATTTTGTGGCAGAATATGAGATTAACTAAAAAAAAAAATAAGTAGCCCTCCTGTATACAAATTATAATTGGGCTGAGAAAGAAATCAGAGAAATAGTACTCTTTATAATAGCTATAAATAACATAAAATATCTTGGGGTAACTCTAACCAAATAAGCAAAAGACCTGTATGAGCTATAGTAATAAAAACAGTTTAATATTAGCATAAAAATAGACATGTGGATTAATGGAATTGCTTCAAAGATCCTGACATAAATCTACACACCTATGAACATCTTAGTTTTGACAAGAACTCAAAAATATACAATGGTGGGAAAAAAGCTTCTTCAACAAATGTTGCTGGCATAACTAAAGAGCAGCATGTAGAAAAATCCAAATAGATCCATACCTATAGCCTGCACAAAACTCAAGTTCAAATGGATCAAAGACCTCAACATAAACCCAGTTACACTGAACCTGATAGAAGAGAAAGTGGGAAATAGCCTTGAACGCATTGGCACAAGAGACTACTTCCTAAATATAACACCAGTAGTAGCATAGACACTGAGATAGCTCCGGGTTCTACCCTTATAAACAAAAAATGTTTACAAAGGATTGTGTTACTTTGAGTCAGGAATGGGGTTCCACATGCAAGTACTTATCTTCACTTCTTATAGTACTTCGGAACATTTTATTATCTTCACTTCTTATAGTACTTCGGAACATTTTAAAACAAAGCAAACCCTAAGATAATATTTATTATTCACATATGTTCAGATAGACACATCTGCCTCTAAATGCATTACCTTTACTGTATATCTGCCTTCTCTCCATTTGTTGGTAGTAAACACCTTAGTAGCAAGCAGTTACTTCTGGTTTAATTCCAGTTCTTCATGTGTGCTGGAATAGTGCCAGTAAAATCGAGGATGGCAGATGTTTATCGCATGTGTGGGAACAAAAGCTCGACTCCTGAGATAGGGTTAAATACAAGCATCAGCCATGCCCCTATCTTTCTATAAGGCCAGTCACACACCCTTCAGTGGCAAGGCATTCTGTGCTCCAGAAATGCTACAGGACAAGTGAAGATTTTCCTTCTGATGGCTCAATAGTTGTTGTTCCTACTCCCTTGTGGAAGAAGGGTGAGCCACAGACTGACCCGGCTCCCTCCACGTTGATTAGCAGTCTCCAACAGCACAGTTCTTTCCCCCAGGACAGCAAGTGGCACAACTGTTTTGCTGCTTCTCTTGATGCCCAAGGTGACATGCTGCAGCACAGAAGGAAAGCTGTCTTCCCACCACAGGTTTAACTGATTAAGCCATGAGTCCCCACAGCACCATGTGAGAAGGGCTCCTGGGACCCACAGCAGCCAACTTTTCTCATTTATTGGTTTCCTTTTCTGTGATGCTTGACATTTTTAAGGTTGGTTTGGCAAACACTCTGGGATACCAGTCTCGGGAGAAGAGACTTGTGCTAAGCATCTGTAATAGACTGAGTATAGAGAATCCTGTTCAGCACTCCATTCTCCTTTTATTTTCTCCATGCCCCTTCCTGGGAAGCACAGAGCATCCTGCGCCCCTGAGAAAGAAACTCGAGCATTTACAGATCAAACGTGCTTATGTTTAAATAAAATTAAAACACAGTTGTTCTGATTTTTAGTTTAATATAGCCTCATTCTAAGACTTGGAAATGAAATGAGATTTGTTTTCTATCAGTGATAGCATTTTTGAGGAAGTGAATAACATGTACATCAAAATGTCAGATTCCAGGCACCATTTTTCTATGTAAACTCCACAGATCTGATGTGGTTCTTTCCCAGATTCTTGTTTTCAGAATGTTAAGCATGGTTTTCGAAAGCCATATTTGTATGCCAGTTTGGAAGTTTGGAGTTAGCTATTCTTGTTACTATACTTTCCTCAAGAACGTTGGATTTATTATTTGCCTTAATCATTGGTCTGTAGAATTTTTCCATCTTAATACTGAGAGATATTAAAAATTATTATGACTGAAATTACCAGTTTATAGGACTTTAAATTTTTATCACAGTTTTTTTTTTACTTTTAAAATGTATTTACATAGTACAAAGATTAAAAAAGATAGAGAATATTCTCTACTGAACAGAAAATTGAACAACATACTGGGTTTTAAAACAAATTTCACACAAATAATGGTGTTCTGTTTTTTTAAAGTTGTGCTTATTTTAATAATTTAAACATTGAAACAGACCAAATTTTATTTACCAGCTTTCCCTCATTTTCAAGATGGATCTGAGAGTTTATTTTAATTTCTATCTATTTGAAAAGTACAGAAGTAGAGGTCAAATTAGAATGGAGATGGATGTCTAAGTCCATAAAGAGGCAGCTGAGCATCAAATACTTCTTCCTTTGGTATATTTTTAGCCACTTCAAGATAAGCAGGCAAAGAAGCACTGAGTGGTTCATTGTGTAAATATTAAAAATAACTGAAGAATATTAATTAGAAATTTCTATCAAATCATCTAGTACATCACACATGGAGTGTCAGTCTCATCATCTTACCTGCTCCTTTTCTCTACCTAAAACACTTGTCCTTAAGCACTCAGGGCTTTCTTGCTTGAAAACTTGAGTTTACTTCTTCTAACTTTCCAGTTTGGCAATCAATCAGGCTTATAAATTCACTTTGTGCAGCATACCCCTGCCTAATGTAGGCTTCTCCATGGAACTGTGAAGATGGATTCTTTGATGAATATCTCTGATCTGTTATGTGCTAATTTCTCTGTCCAATCCTTCTCTACTCTTTATCACTCCAGTATGTCATTACCAATGCACTGACAGGCACCTGTAGTCATCCATTTTTCCTGGAAATATTATATTGGATCAATACCAGTTTTAATGATATCCACATTTAACTACAAAAGAAACACTAAAAACAACAACAAAAAAAATGATGTGGGGTCTTCTTTTATTTTATAGAGTCAAGATTTTCTGCCTGAAAATTTTCCTGGGTAGCTTCTCTTTATAGGATTTGACCTTCCCTTGAACTTATGGCCCCAAAGCAGTATTCTGTCTAAGTTACCTAGAGTATCACAGGCTTGTAAAACCAAGTATGAAAAGTACTTACTGAAGAGTTTTCTATTAACTTGAGTGTTTGTAAATTTGTTATAGGAACCAAATCACAGTGATAAACATGTTGAATGTAGCAAAAAGGGCAGGTTTGAGAGAAATAGCAGAGGCAAACAGTTGTGACTGCTGGGTACTTAAAGCAGAGCTGACATCCTCACAGCAGAAAATTAAGTTCCAAGAAAATCATTACTGTATTTTAAAAGCAATCATCAAAAATAACAAAATTCTCATTCCCAACTGCTCATACAAATCAACTTGAAGAAAAGCCACAATTCCAATCCAGTCAGACTTCCTGGGAGGCTTTAGGCAATCCTTCACAGATTTCTGAAGATCAATATTTAAGCAGCATTAAGAAAACAAATATAGAGATTTTTCTTCTCTTTCCTATTTGTGATATCACCACAGGCATTCACAGAACAAAGTGAGAAATAAAAGAAAAAATCATTTCCCAACATGAAGAGAAAATAAGGCAATGGGTAGAGAGCGTTAGAGGGAGATCTTTATAGATCTTACCAGTAAGTTTTACTGATATCTAAGAGCCATTTTTCAGTGCTATTTCTTAAGTGATTTAAAAGTAAATCTCTAAGATGGTCTTGTTGTGACCCTCTATCTAAAATATCTCCTACAGCTGACAATGCTGTTGGGGGAGGTATATAACCGTCAGGAGGTAGGGTCTGGGGAGACAAAGGTGGGGAGAAACAGCTGATGTAAGTATTCCTGGCACTCCACGGGGTTGAGCCAACATGAGAGGAACACCACTAAACGTGACTACGTAAACCCGTGCACACCCCTTCTCTTAAAAAGAGACGGAATGTTTTGGTCGTTCTCTCCTCCTGTCCTCCTTCTCTGTTTCTGTACCCACCTGGGAACTCTCTCTTTTTTTAATGCATAAACAAATAACAGTGTATTTTATTTACTTTTTAATAGAGGTGATATAGTAACAAATATCATATGCTTAGTTACTTACATTTTTTTTTTACTTTGTGTTCAGCTTTCCCACTGAATTTTTTTTTTCTCCATCCCTGTATATCCTTATTTAAGGTCCATTCCCCCTCCCGCCACATCAGGTCATTTTTTCCTCTCCACAACTCCCCATCCCCTTCCTGGGTAGGCAGCAGACAGTCCCATGGTCCCACTGATCCAATAATGCTTAGTTCAGTCTCCCCTCCTGGCAAATCCAGTTTTGTCTCCCCTCCCTCAAGAGTGAGTCAGGTGTTCCTATAGTTGGAGTGGGAGCCTAAGGGTCAGTCCAGGGTGTTTGTGATCCCAAGCTGTTCAGTGGTTGTAGTTTGCAGCTTGAGCACGCTTGGCTTTTTTTCTTGTTTGTTTGTTTAGACTACTAATAATGAGTGAGTACATCCCCTGCTTATCTTTCTGAGTTTGTGATACCTCGCTCAGGAGGATATTCTCCAAATCCCTCCATTTGCCTGTGAATTTTAGGATATCATTTTTTCTTACTGCTGAGTAGTATTCCATTGTATAGATGTACCATAGTTTGTTAATCCATTCTTCAGTTGAGGGACATCTAGGTTGTTTCCAGGTTCTTGCTATTACAAATAATGCTGCTATGAACATAGTTGAGCTAATACCTTTGAAGTGTGAATGTGCCTCTTTAGGGTATACACCAAGAAGTGGTATTGCTGGGTCCTTGGGGAGATTGATTCTCAGTTTTCTGAGAAACCACCATACTGCATTCCAAAGTGGCTGAACAAGCTTACACTCCCACCAACAATGGAGGAGTGTTCCCCTTGATCCGAATCCTCTCCAACATAGGCTGTCCTCTGTGCCTTTTATCTTAGCCAATCTAACAGGTGTTAGGTGGTATCTCAAAGTTGTTTTGATTTGCATTTCTCTGATGGCTAAAGATGATGAGCACTTTTTCAGGGGCCTTTCAGCCATTTGTAATTCCTCTGCTGAGAATTCCCTTTTTAGATCTGAACCCCATTTTTTGATTGGGTTATTCAAGGTTTGGGTCTATAGATTCTTGAGCTCTTTATATATCTTAGAGATCAATCTTCTATCACTTATAGGGTTGGTGAAAATCTTTTCCCATTCTGTAGGCTGTTGTTTTGTCCTGTTGACGCTGTGCTTGGCTTTACAGAAGCTTCCTAGCTTTAGGAGGTCCCACTTATTGATTGTTGGTCTTAGTGTCTGTGCCACTGGTGTCAAATTTAGGAAGTGGTCACCTGTGGCAATTGGAAGAAGTGTATTTCCCACTTTCTTTTCTATCAAGATCAAAGTGGCTGGGTTTATATTGAGGTCTTTGATCCACTTGGATTTGAGTATTATGCAGGGTGACAGACTCGGATTTATTTGCATTTTGCTGCACACTTCCATCCAGCTATGCCAACACCATTTGTTAAACATACTATCTTTTTTCCATTGAATGTTTTGGGCCTCTTTGTCAAAGATCAGGTGTTCATAGGTTTTTGGGTTAATGTCTGGATCCTCAATTCTATTTCATTGGTCCATAAGTCTGTTTTTATGCCAGTACCAGGCTGTTTTTATTACTGTAGCTCTATAGTATAACTTGAAGTCAGAGATGGTGATACCTCCTGAGGTTCTTCTGTTGAGTAAAATTGTTTTGGCAATCCTGGCTTTCCTGTTATTCCAAATGAAATTGAGTATTGTTCTTTCAAGGTCCAAAAAATATTGTGTTGGGATTTTGATGGGCAGTGCAGTGAATCTGTAGATTGCCTTTGGTAGAATTGGCATTTTTACTATGTTGATTCTACCAATCCAGGAACATGGGAGAGCTTTCCATTTTCTGATATCCTCTTCAATTTCTTTCTTCAATGATTTAAAATTTTTGTCAAATAGGTCTGTTACTTCTATGGTTATAGTTACTCCAATGTATTTAATACTATTTGCAGCTATTATGAAGGGTAATGTTTCCCTTATTTCTTTTTCAGCTCTTCTAACTTTAGTGTATAGAAGGGC
Organism: Sigmodon hispidus; assembly: GCA_004025045.1. Taxonomy (NCBI): domain Eukaryota; kingdom Metazoa; phylum Chordata; class Mammalia; order Rodentia; family Cricetidae; genus Sigmodon; species Sigmodon hispidus. The sequence continues at coordinate 11,525 of PVIH01029888.1, forward strand.
TACTGATTTCTTTGAGTTAATCTTGTATTCTGCTACATTGCTGAAGGTGTTTATCAGCTGTAGCAGTTCCTTGGAAGAATTTTGTGGGTCACTTATGTATACAATCATATCATCTGCAAATAGACATACCTTCACTTCTTCTTTTCCAGTTTGTATCCCCTTAATCTCTTTTCATTCCCTTATTGCTTTAGCTAAAACTTCGAGAACTATATTGAATAGATAAGGGGAGAGAGGACATTCTTGTCTAGTTCCTGATTTTAGTGGGATTGCTTTGAGTCTTTCTCTATTAAGTTTTATACTGGCTGTTGGCTTCTTGTAAATCGCCTTTATTATATTTAGGTATTCTCCCTGTATTCCTGATCTCTCCAGGGCTTTAATCATAAAGGAGTGTTGGACTTTGTCAAAGGCTTTTTCAGCATCTAAGGATATGATCATGTGGTTTTGTTCCTTTAGTTTGTTTATATGATAGATAACATTTACAGTATTTCATATGGTAAACCAGCCCTGCATATCTGGGATGAAGCCTACTTGGTCGTGGTGGATGATATCTTGTATACATTGTTGTATACAGTTTGCAAAATTTTGTTGAGAATTTTCACATTAATATTCATGAGGGAAATTGGTCTGTAGTTCTCCTTCTTTGTTGTGTCTTTGAGTGGCTTGGGTATTAGGGTAATTATGGCCTCATAAAAGGAATTTGGCAATATTCCTTCAGTTTCTACTGTGTGAAATAGTTTGAGGAGTAACGGTAGTAATTCTTCTTTGAATGTCTGGTAGAATTCTGTAGCAGGAATCCCGGATTGTACTAGAGAGTCATTGCTTTCCTGAGCAGCACGCGCAGTGGCGGCGTAAGGAGAGGCTTCTGGGGCAGCGCACGCAATGGCGGCGGCAGCGGCGGCGGCGGAAGGAGGGGCGGTCCTTCCGGCTCCAGCGTGCAGCGGCTCCGTACGGCAGTGACTGGCTCTTTTGCTGGTGATTCTAACAAAATAAATCTTATTTAAAACATAGCAATTGGTGGCGGGTTTATTCCGCGATATTTGGCGTCCCAACGCGGGGCAAATTCCCCGAACCCCCTGAATTTCGCGCCCACGCACGCGGTGGAGCCCCGCCGGGTTTTGTGCCCGCTGCATGCTTCGGATCCCATCTGCCTGCACAGTGTTCGGCACAGCAGCCAGGAGGGAATCTGCGTGCGGGAGAGCTACTGAGACCCAGTTCTGCGGGCGCACTCCTGGTAGGATTTGTGGAGGCATTTGGCAGAGAACCTCTGGGCTTACCACCCCGGTTCAAGCACCATTGCTGCTGCACTACGACACCTGCTGACCGTAAGTCCTCATTACATCTGAGTAAGGCAAAATTTTTTTTTCTTTCTTCTAAAATGTCTGATCAGATAAATGTTCACAATTTTACTCACTTTTTCACAATGGTG
>PVIH01029889.1:0-12948 GCA_004025045.1 Sigmodon hispidus
GGGAAATTGGTCTGTAATTCTCCTTCTTTGTTGTGTCTTTGAGTGGCTTGGGTATTAGGGTGATTGTAGCCTCATAAAAGGAATTTGGCAATATTTCTTCAGTTTCTACTGTGTGAAATAGTTTGAGGAGTAACGGTAGTAATTCTTCTTTGAATGTCTGGTAGAATTCGGCACTGAAACCATCTGGACCAGGGCTTTTTTTACTGGGGAGGTTTTTAACGACAGCTTCAATTTCCTTAAGGGTTATAGGCCTGTTAGGTATTTAATCTGATCTTGATTTAATTTTGGAAGATGGTGCCTGTCCAGAAAGCTGTCCATTTCTTCTAGATTTTCCATTTTTGTGGAGTATAGATTTTCAAAATATGACCTGATAATCTGTATTTCCTGGGGGTCTGTTGTTATGTCCCCCTTTTCATTTTCGATTTTGTTGATTTGGACACTCTCTCTCTGTTTTTAGATTAGTTTGGCTAAGGGCTTATCTATCTTGTTAACTTTCTCAAAGAACCAACTCTTAGATTGGTTGATTCTTTGTATTGTTCTTTTTGTTTCAATTGCATTGATTTCAGCTCTAAATTTTACTATTTCCTGCCATCTACTCTGTCTAGGTGAGCTTGCTTCTAATTGTTCCAAGGTTTTCAGCTGAGCTGTTAGGTCTCTAGTGTGGGATTTCTCAAGGTTTTTCATATAGGCATCTAGCGCGATGAATTTTCCTCTTAAGCTTGCTTTCATTATGTCCCACAAATTTGGGTACATTTTGGATTCACTTTTGTTAAATTCTAGGAAGACTTTGATTTCTTTATTAATTTCTTCCTTGACCCAGAGGTGGTTCAGTTGAATGATGTTTCTTTTCCCTGAGTTGGTAGCCTTTCTGCGATTTCTTATGTTGTTGAACTCGAGCTTTAGGACCTGGTGGTCTGACATGATGCATGAATATTCCTTTGAGTTTGGGTGGAAACTACTGTAAATATTTATTAAATCAATTTGCATTATAAACTGTGTTAGACTCCTTATTTCTCTGTTGCGTCTCTGTCTGATTGACCTATCCAAGGATCAAAGTGAGATATTGAAGTCTCCCACCATTAGGATATGAGAATTGATTAGAGATTTGAGCTTTAGTAGTGTTTCTTTTATATATATATATATATATATATATATATATGTATATATTTGAGATTTAATTCTTTTTTTCTTTATTTATTTTGTATTTACCAAGAAAAATAGTAAAATGAATTTAAATTGCTGAGAAGTTAACAATAACTGTAAAGAAGATAAAAATCATAAGCATGATTTATCAAGGGTGACAACGCAAATAAGATTGCTACACATATATTTACGTTGTGTTCAGCTTTCCCTCTGAATTTTTTTTCTATCCCTGTATCTCCTTATTCAAGGTCCCTTCCCCCTCCTGCCACATAGTGTCATTTTTTCTTCTCCACAACTCCCCATCACCTTCCTGGGCAGGGAGCAGACAGTCCTATGGTCCCACTGACCCAATAATGCTTGGATCAGTCTCCACTCCTGGCAAATCCAGTTTTGTCACCACTCCCTCAAGAGTGAGTCAGGAGTTCCTATAGTTGGAGTGGGATCTGAAGGGTCAGACTAGGGTGTTTCTGATCCCAAGCTGTTCAGTGGTTGTGGTTTGCAGTTTGGGCAAGCTTGGTTTTTTTTCTTGTTTGTTTGTTTCTGTTACATATGATGGTACCCTTATGTTAGGGGCATAAATATTCACAGTTGAGATCTCACCTTGAGCAATTTTTCCTGAGGTGAATAAGTAATGTCTGTCCTGGTCTCTTTTGATTGATTTTAGTTTAAGATCTACTTTGTTCAAAATTGCAATTGCAACACCAGCTTTTTTCTTAGGGCCATTTGATTGGAAAATCTTTTCCCACCCTTTTACTGTAAGCCTGTGTCTGTCTTTGTGGTTGAGGTGTGTTTCTTGTATGCAACATAGGATGGCTTCTGTTGTATCCATCTTGTTAGTGTGTATCTTTTTATTGGTGAGTTGAGTCCATTGATATTTAGGTATATTAGTGACCACTGACTGATATTTTCTGTTAATTCTGGTGGTAGCTTGTATGTACTTCCTTTCTCTGGGCTCTTCTGTGGGATTATGGATTGTTTGTGCTTAATGAGTATATCTTGGATCCTTAGGTTGGAGTTTTTCCTCTAATGCTTTCTGAGGGGCAGGATTTACAAATAGGTATTGTTTCAATCTGACTTTGTCATGAAATATCTTCTTTACTTCATGTATGGTGATTGATAGTTTTGCTGAGTATAGTAGTCTAGGTTGGCAGCCATGCTCTTTTAGTGTATGTACAACTTCTGACCAAGACCTTCCTTCTTTCCTTGTTTCCATTGAATAGTCAGGTGTGATTCTGATGGGTCTGCTATTATAGGTAACTTGGCTCTTTACTTTTGCAGCTCTTAAAATTTTTCTTTGTTCTGTATGTTTTGTGGCTTGATTGTTAAGTGGAAAGCAGCCTTTTTTGGGTGGTTCAAATCTATTTGGTGTTCTGTAAGCTTCTTGTATCTTTATAGGCATTTCCTTCTATAGATTGGGAAAGTTTGCTTCTATGATTTTATTGAATACATTATCTGTGCCTTTGAGCTGGTATTCTTCTCCTTCTTCTATTCCTATTATTCTCAGGTTATGTCTTTTAATGGTGTCCCCAGTTTCCTGAACATTTTGTGTTTTGGCTTTTTTGGTTTTCATGTTTTCTTTGACTGATATATCTGTTACTACTATTGAGTTTTCCACTCTAGAGATTCTCTCTTCCATCTCTTGGATTCTGTTTGCTATGTTTATGATTATATCTATAGTTTGAGCTCTTTTCTTCAGATTTTCTCTATCTAACTTTGCCTCATTTTGTGCTTTTTTTGTTGCTTCTATTTTAATTTTTAGTTCCTGGAATATTTCTTTCATTTTTTGGTTTTCTTTTTTTGGTTTTCTTTCCTGGATTTTTTCATCTCTTCCAATTTTTTGTTTGCATTTTCTTCTATTTCTTTAAGGGATTTTTTTTATATAATCTTTGAAGGCTTCAATAATCTTCATAAATTTGTTTTCACTGTTGTTTCCTTCTTTTTCCTTGTCATTGTTCTATTCAGGTCTTATAGTTGTAGAACCACCTGTTCCTTTTGGTGTTGCCTTGTTTCTCTTTATATTGTTATATGTATTCTACACCAGCATCTGCCTATGGCTTCAATGATTCACAGTTAGTCAGCTCCTAGTCAGTTGTGGCTAGATGGATTATGTGTCTCCTGTCTGCACTAAGCAAGGTGTCTGTTCGATCTCTAGCCTGGAACTTACCAATATTTGAGTTTCTTTTTTTTCTTTCATACAAAATTCCTTTATTGAAACTTTGGACATTTCACATCATACACTCCAATCTCACTCACCTCCCATTCTTTCCATATCACACATGCAGCATGCTACAACAAATTTAATTACAAAGAAACAAACAGCAAGCAAAACTCACCTTGCTCCTCCAGCGTTCCAACACTTTTTCATTTATCCTGGTGGTATAGAAACTGTGGTATGTAATACAGTGCACTCTTATAGTATGACAGGCCTATAAGGTCAAGAAAATTGGCTCAAACCAGTTGCTAAGGATTTTACATAACCTATTTCCTTATCAGCCAACCTGGTTTCTTCCTGAGGGCCTAGCAACAGGTACTGTCAGAACTCCTGATTGTGTCCAGCCAATGAGAGGCAACAATACCTCATTTGATTGAGACACAGCCAGGGTATTGGGAGCAAGATATATAAGGCTCTTGCCATCACTAAATAAATGAGATAGATCTTTGCTTTTCAACTGACTCTCAGGGTCTGTGTCTTTGACTTGATGTCTTCTCAGTCTCTCCCCTGAGGGAACCATTAGGACCCATCAACACATCCCTTTATGTCCAATCAACTCCACTTGCAAAATTTTAATTGTAATGAGCCATTGGTCTGGTTCAAGACCTCTGCCACACCATTATCAATTGTGCCCTCACTGAAACTGCTCTTGGATTTCCTGCTGTCTGGAGTCATGGAGATTCTGTGATTATTTTGTAAAATGAGTGAAAAAGATTTTATTTATCTTTTTAAGGTAACATTTCTTGTTATTTTAATATATACATAAAGATATGCTTGCATTTATCATTTTAATGATACTAAACATGCAGTATATAAGTAGCTCTCAGATAATGCAATGTATATATTGATTCTCTAATACATACCTTTCATTTCTGAACTGAAACATTTCATTTCATAACTGAAATATTTGCATTTATATTTTCTCAAACACTGTAACAAATGAGCTTGCAATTATATTTAAAAGAAAACTAAAAATGTCACCACACCATGTTTGATGTCTTCTCTGGAAATCACCATCCAATATGCTAGCTACTAGCCTAAGTTGGCTATTTTTTATGAATAAAGTTGTATTTTTTATCTGTGTATATCCTTGTTCATGCTCCCTTCCCCCTTCTGCCCCTTCCATTCACTCTCCCTTATCCACATCTCTTTATATCCTCCCCAGCAAGGACAGGAGGTCCCAAGGTCCCAATATGGCTTAGTTCAGCATCCACTCCTGGCAGATCTGCTTTCCTCACCCCAAAATCAAGACTGGGTCAGGTGTTCCTCTGGAGGGAGTGGGATCCAAGGTGCTGGTCCAAGGTGTTTTAGATCCCAAGCTGTTTGAACAGCTGTACATATGCACTGAAAACAGTTGCTATAAGTATAGAGACGTACAAGAATCAACCATAACTTATACCAGAATGAAGATGATAATTGGGCACAAAATTCTATCCCTAGTACTAGGACTATTAGCAATTGTTGAAAAGAAAGTGTCAGTTTTCTCTACCAAGAAGAAAAGTGTCAGTTTTCTCTACCAAGCTACCTGATTAGTTAACCATAGTACATTGGAAGCAGACAAATCTAAGAATTCTGGAGATAGTACATAGTGTTTTTGAAAGTATAATGAAACTATCAAAGTAAACATAAAAAAAACTCTGCCAGACCCTGACCAAGAAAAATCTTGGACCCTCTAAGTGTTGCTGAAAAAGCCCTGCACCCATGTTGAAACTCCAGTTTCTATACTCTGGCCCCCCAGTGCCACTGAATAACTCAGTCATGAATTATCACCAGCACTTTGATAGCTGGGTCAACATAATTTCTAAAGATACTACCACATTTTCTGGACAAATAAGTGCTGAAAATAGAGACTACAGACATCTACCCAGCACCAATGAACTTGCATTTAACTTCCCCAAACCCCTGAATAATCTCCAAAGAATACCTTCCCTCTTTGCAGACAATGCTATGTCTGTCCCTGGATGTTCCAATCAAGTATGTCCTGCTGAAGTTAGACTGATTTCTTTATGCCTTTCATGTCTAGGGTACCTCAGAAATCTAACATCTAACAGGATATTAATTATGTCTCTTGCCCAGTGAAGGATATTAAGTCTGTACCCATATCCTAAATGTTTACACAACAGAGCCAAATAGCAATGACTCTGCTCTCACAGTCTCTCAAACTAATATAAGAGGATGCTATGAACAGGGAAACCTTGTACCTATGCCTATACCACACCACTAGTATGGAATCTGCATAGTAGTTTAATTAATCATGCCCTTTACCTTGTATTTGATTTCTTTGGATTAGCAGAAGGTAACTCCAGGGTCTATATCCTAGACATCCATGCTTTCTGATAAGAGGAAGCTGCCACATAGTTTGTAATCAAATTCAGTTTTGGGCAATTATTCAGAAAGTCCAAGTTATGTTTTTGAAACATTGATAGACAATTCTATAAAAATACATAAGTAGAATTGTATTTCTAAACACATGCTGACTTTAAACTGACTTCTTACAAGGAACTTTCAGGTACTTTATCCTTATATAGGGGTCTAATGTAACAAATTACTAATTATAGTTTATCTACTGACAGAACTCTGGGAGGTGGTTCAGCCAGTTGACCAATTATATTTGACCTTCCTTAATCACACTTAAAGTTGATCATGATGTTAAGCTCTTAATGTTCTCACAAAACTTTAATAGAGAAGATTCAATGGATGATGATTCTGACTAATGAAAAGTATTTCATAAAACCTTACATCTTGTGAATAATAACATCTGTCTTGCTAAACACCTATGATAACATGACAAAATGGATTTCTTACATGTTTCTTAAGGACAAAACTGTCCTATTTCCTTAGCTTTGCCTAATTGACCAGTGCTCAGTCTCTGTTAATTACGGCTTCTATTTGTAATCAAGAAAAAGTTCCTTTTGATGTTAAAGGCTTGAAACCCCCATTCACTTGATATATATTCTTGCATTTTTTCTCATTTTCATTGTATCCTTTGAATAATAAATAACCTCTAATCCTCTCAGCCATGTACCTTATCTCTCCTTTAAGAGGACTTTCAAGAGGCCAGAGGGAACTGCTTTCTCAGACTCTGACTTAGTAAAGGAAAGCAAGTGGGCAAGCTTTGAGTGGCCAAAGTACAGCTTGCTTTAGTTTAAACAATCATGGACTTGGTCTTTTCTCTCACACAAATTTCAGGATCAACACTCATTGTACTAATAGTCCCACTATCTGGAGGCTACAAATAATACCTTCCACACATAGTATGCTCCATGCATATACACTAACAACAAATGGCTGTCTTATGTTCTTGACCTTTGTCATGTGTTTAAGTTTTATTGCAGTCACTTAGAGAGACCCTTTCCAGAGTAACTCTAATTGTTGTACTCTTCCATTTTCCTATTTGTCAGTTAAGAGAGATTGATAGTGCTTACAGATTTACGTCACCTTACAGAAGCTTGGCTGTCATGTGAGAGAAGGATTATTGGGCCATATAACTCATTTTTCTTTTTGGCACTCCAAGTTTCATTTTAGTGTTAAGAACTAAAATAGCCAGACTCAAGTCTTTTTGTATCAGTTGGCCCTTTTGTCTCACCATATCTCAAAAACTCTAATTTCAGATTACTTTAACATCCTTCAGGATCAATTTCATCCTCAGTGTACTGTAGTAATCAAAGACAAGCTCTGACAACAGCAGAGAATGGAAATTCTATCCTCCTCCAAACAAGGTCACTTTTGCATCCCAAGATTCTAATTGGTTTGAGATGGACACAAAGACAGATGAGCCAAAGAAAAATTCAATCACAAGCCTGCTTTTTTGGTTCAACCACACTCTGGCTCCTTCCCTTGATTACTTGATAATATTTTATACTCAAAGAAAATATTACAAGTAAGATTGCCTAATAATTCCCACCTTCCAACAATTCTTTTTTATCCTGATATGTCTGCAAAAAATTCTTTATAGGTGTTATGTAGAAAATCTGAGTTCAAGGAATGTTCATTTTATCCCTTTCACCCCAGACCAGATGTAATTGTCTACATTAGACCTCTTTTGTTTTCTATTCTCTTCTTTCAATGCTCTGTAGCTTACTTTTGGTTCTGATAGCTTACTGGAACAAAATTAATGAATGATAGGTGCTGTATGGAATGAGGAAATTCCCAGAAATGAAGCACATTAAAAAATTAAATTGAAGGCTGATTTTTTGATATTTGTTTATATTATCAAGATTGCACTTAGTGAAATTATTGTTCAGTTGGGCCAACAGTTTATGCACATAAAGGCATAGATGAACAACATAGAAAAATATATATCTGTGTTACAAAGTCAGTGATAAATCTAATTATGGTTATGAAATGTTAGGCCTTTATAATATAGATATTAGAAAAGACAAGAGAGGTTAATTATATTATGAAAACAATGTAAAAGAAATAAACTATTTATTTGAATAGCCCAGATATTTACCAAAACCAGGTTATATCTATATTGCATGAGTTATGTAATCATGTTAAGTCACAACATGCTCAACTCCTGAAGTGTGTGTGTGTTTTTAATTTATTTTTACATGAAAATATTCTTAAATGAGTAAATAATAATTATCAAGATTTTACTCACTAGGTAAAGTCTTCCACTTAGGATACATGTCTATAAAATACAACAAATAGAGAGAAATAAAAAAGTCAGCTAATTTCTTTGTGGTTTTTAAGATATTTCATTGCTATTTTCCTGCAGTGGAGATAGGAATCAAGATTCACAATTGTTTGTGTTAATTTTTCTTCAATTATATATGGACAAACAATGATGAATTTAGCAGTTTGACATATACCTTTTATGTTTTTCACTGGAATATTCAGTGTTATCGTCAATTTTACATATTCTTCTCTTATATCTTCAATGAGATTTGTTCCTCTTGCTACATTTCAAGGGGGAAAACCAAAAGATATGACCATGAGAACCAGCCTAAAGTGAGAATTCATCTATTTTTATTGTCCAAGAGTAAATATTCTCTCCTCATTCAAATTCTAGCCCACTGTGTAGATATTTGTTCCAAAAGTCTTAGTAAAATTGTGTCATAATATAGAAGGCACTCCCAAAATTTAACTACCATTTTTTTTAGTTCTTAGGATATCACAGATACTAAAGGCATTTTTAATAGTTTTCAAAGATCAAGAATCAATTAAACACCATTCAGGACTTAGCAATGATCTGTTTTTATGAAAATTCTAACCACATACAAGATCATAGAAACCAAAGTTATTTTATTTATTTATTTATTTATTTCACAAAATAAAAACTGCAGTAATTGATCTGAATTGATTACCTAGCATAATATTCTTTCTCAGATTCCTTGAAGAATATCAAAGCAAAAAATATTCAAAAGTTTCCCTTTCTTATATGTAACATAATAATAAATTGCCAAGTCCATTATATTTAAAATGGAAGTTTAATTTCAGAGCTATTAAATCAATTCTGGATAATTTTACAGAGCTTATCAGTGAGAAAAATAATTATATATTTCTAACTTTGTATGGGAATAAATACAGCTGAAGTAATATATACTGCAAGAAATGGCACCACCCTTATTAAGACAACTGTGATGATATAAAGAATGGATACTTGATTAATGAAGTTATTAAGACTGGTATTTGATTTATATAATTCAAAGCATATTGTGCTTACTATTGAGAAATATTTCAAAGACACCTCTTTATGACCTTTAGTGAATGCCTCAATAACATTTTGTATATATAATGAATGGGCATGACTTTTGTTGAAGACTCATAGAGAATGTGCATATATGTGGAAAGGAGAACCTGATAACTTCATCCAGTAATAATTGCATTTATGGACATATGAGTGAAATATTTTATAGCAAAATAATTTATGCAATTATAACTCATACAAACTGTTTTATATTTAGGAACAAATTGAAAAAATAATGTTCTCCCCTGAAAACTGAGATGTGCTTACACAATTCTAAAGTCAGTGTTATTTGTCTTTGTTCAGTGTGAAGAGTTAAGACAGAAATATTACTGATTTTATGTATATGTTAAGCACAAATTTATCAATATTTTATTGTTTTATTGTTTTTTGTGGATCTAAGGCTATACATTCTGATCCTACTCATCTTCCTGTCCTCTCAAATCCATGCTCTCCTGAATAGCATTTTTTTTTATTCTATGTGTTTTTTACATCATGTATCTTGAGCTCATTTATTATCCATTCCTTTGCATACACCCTTTATTTATGCACCCCCAATTAAAACAAAACTCAAGAGAAAAATGAAGAAAATAAAATGAGAAAAATATAAAGGGAAGAAATTGAATTTTTTCTAAGTGACGATTCAGTTTAATCCAACAAATACAGGGCAAGCGATCATAGACAGATGCAGATCTTGGGCTTAACTGGAAGGTGTTTTTAAAACCCCCAAAACCAAGTCTCTCATATTTTTTTCTGCTACCGTCAACTTTTAGAACACTTGCTGAAAACAGAATACTCTCTTGCTCCATGTGTAAAAATGTTGAATTATTAGATGATATCAATGTGTCCATGTGCTGCAATTTTCCTTTGATCTCTGTAACACGCAAGGATCAATCTACTACAACTATAGAATTACATAAATATTTTAAGAATTACTTAAGTGTTTGGGTAAACTAAGGTAAATTATGTACATTGTGTTGAGTGGCCAAACACGCTGTTTCTTTATGAAATAAAATACTTGTGTCATAAGCAACCATCAGTGTAGTATATATACCAATTTTCTGTATATACATTAGACACACCAGTAAAAGAAATCTACATAACCAAATGTCACCCAAAAAATCAAACAATATGTATTCCCAAAGCCGAAGGCGTAGTTCCCATGCAACACATTTAGCTTCTATGTATTCCCAAGGAAGTGTATCTCCATCAAAGCCATGAGGCTGGTAGAAGTGTTTACTATGACTTTCCATGATGAAAACCAGGATACAGAATACATAAACTTTTTTAATTTCAAGGAGTCTAAATTAAACACAAAAAGCTCAATAAAATATGGAGAATAAATTCAGAGGGATGTTCAACCCCACCAAATCCACCACCATATAGTATATGAAAATGATATAAATAATCTAATATTGGAAAAATTAATTGAAGAAAGAAATACAAACATTGACAAAAACTCATATTGAGGGAAAATTAACAAAAAAGCTCAATAAGAAACTTAGAATACTCTGGAGGAAAGACACAGAACAACCTTTCCATGTGTGAAAGTATCACTGTCTCGGTAAGCCTGCTACAAATAGGCCATGCTTTGCCATTGAAATCTGGATTCTGCTTTGTGATACACAGGCAGTAACATCAGGACACTTTGTAGTCTCTTGCCACATTTTTAAGTGGTTTTCTATCACTGGATAACTACTCAGAAGCATCTAAGGAAATCATTCTGCTCTTTTCAAAAGGGATTAACAGCATCAAAAGGGGTTCTCCTTGCTCTGGTGTTTGCCAACACTTCATAGGAATCTGAAACTCTTACAAAGTGGTTAGAAAATTGGAAAGAACCTATGCTAGAGTAAATATCCAGGACAAAATCAACCAGGGAGAAAAAGGAATTCAAAGTGTGGTAAGTCCCAAGAACCTATAAAATGTCTGATTGAAACTCCCATATATACTCATAGCGATAGGGCCCATTCAATCATCTTGATGCTAGGTCTTTGTCAGTTCTAATAAAATTTGTCAGTTTTTTGGTTTTTATTTCTGACAGAAGTTTCTTTGATCTATGTCAATCTGCAACTTATAATCTCAGTGCCAAACTGCCTCAGAATCTGTATATGTACATAAGTACATATATATTTAAGAATTCTACTTTCAGTTTTCATTTTTGGTAGCTCCTTTCTACTGTCTCTTAATGTTAGCCTGTGTCTATGTTCGTGAATATCTCTACTTTTTTTCTTCAAGTGGTTGCTTGTTGGGAGCATAACAAGAATGCTCTTGAACCCATAGATATCCAGGGAAACCAGTAGTTAAGCACACAGGATTTTCTTTCCAATGAGAAATGTAAAAACCCTGTTCTTCCAACCAGAAAGCCAAGAATTAGAAATGATTAACAACAGCCTGTTGATGTGTATTATTTATTGCACTAGGACATATCAAGCTCTTACAAGCATGTGCTGGGAGCCACAGAAATACAAAGTGACAAAAATTATAACACTGAAGAAAGAAATTGAAGAGGATATGAGAAAATGGAAAGCTTTGCCATGTTCCTGGATAGGTAGGATCAACATAGTAAAAACGGCAATTCTACCATAAGCAATCTACAGATTCAATGCACTGCCCATCAATATCCCAACACAATATTTTTTGGACCTTAAAAGAACAATACTCAATTTCATTTGGAATAACAGGAATGCCAGGATTGTCATACAATTTTACTCAACAAAAGAACTTCAGGAGGTATCACCATCCCTGACTTCAAGTTATATTACAGAGCTACAGTAATAAAAACAACCTGGCACTGGCATAAAATCAGAATTGTGGATCAATGGAAAAGAATTGAGAACCCAGACATTAACCCAAAAACCTATGAACACCTGATTGTTGACAAAGGGGCCCAAAATATTCAATGGAAAAAAGATAGTATATTTAACAAATGGTGTTGGGATAGCTGGATGGAAGTGTGTAGAAAAATGCAAATAGATCCGAACCTGTCACCCTGCACAAAACTCAAATCCAAGTGGATAAAAGACCTCAACATAAACCCAGCCACTTTGAACTTGATAGAAAAGAAAGTGGGAAATACACTTCTACGAATTGCCACAAGCAACCACTTCCTAAATATGACACCAGTGGCACAGACACTAAGAACAACAATCAATAAGTGGGATCTCCTGAAACTAGAAAGCTTCTGCAAAGCCAAGGACACTGTCAATAGGACAAAATGACAGCCTATAGGAAGGCAAAAGATTTTCACCAACCCTACAAGTGATAGAGGACTTATCTCTAAGATGAATAAAGAACTCAAGAATCTAGAGCCCAAAACCTTGAATAACCCAATCAAAAAATGGAGTTCAGATCTAAAAAGGGAATTCTCAGCAGAAGAATTACGAATGGCTGAAAGTCACCTGAAAAAGTGCTCATCATCTTTAGCCTTCAGAGAAATGCAAATCAAAACAACTTTGAGATACCACCTAACACCTGTTAGATTGGCTAAGATAAAAGGCACAGATGACACCCTATGTTGGAGAGGATGTGGAGCAAGGGGAACACTCCTCCATTGTTGTTGGGAGTGTAAGCTTGTTCAACCACTTTGGAATGCAATATGGCAGTTTCTCGCAAAATTGAGAATTAATCTCCCCAAGGACACAGCAATACCATTTCTGGGTGTATACCCTAAAGATGCAATTCACTCTCCAAAGGTATTAGCTGAAATATGTTCATAGCAGCATTATTTGTAATAGCAAGAACCTGGAAACAACCTAGATGTCCCTCAACTGAAGAATGGATTAACAAACTGTGGTACATCTACACAATGGAATACTACTCAGCAGTAAGAAAAAATGATATCCTAAAATTCACAGGCAAATGGATGGATTTGGAGAATATCCTCCTGAGCGAGGTATCACAAACC
>PVIH01029890.1:0-12946 GCA_004025045.1 Sigmodon hispidus
TTTTCCTTAGCAGACATGGTCTTCCACCTTTCTGAGCACTTCTTCGAGAACTCTGAGAAGTTAACAGAAGCATCCGGGTGCTTTTTCTTATGTTCCTCCCGGCAAGTTTGCACAAAGAATGCATATGAGGACATTTTGCCTCTCGGCTTCTTAGGATCTCCTTTGCCCATGTTTAGTTGATTTTCCTCCGCGAGGCACAGAGTCGCCCAGTGCCCGTCCGGTTCTCGCTTGCCCCGGCGCTGTCTCTATGGAGCTCAATGTACTGCAATGGCTGTGAGAGCGGGAGCCAGACGCAGCCTCCTCACTCTCTCCGCTCTGTCCTCTGAAGTGTTTTAAGATGACCTATCAATAAAAAATATATGTTTGACCTTGAAAACACATTTAATATGCCTATAAGTTTGATTGTAATACTAACTGATAACTTGCATTTCTTTATATCCTAATTAGTTGGTAATAATAACTTTTTAAAAAAAGTTTATTCATTTATTAGGTACACAGCATTCTACCTGCATTGACTGCAGGCCAGAAGAAGGCACCAGATCTTATTACAGATGGTCATGGGCCACCATGTGGTTGCTGGGAATTGAACTCAGGATCTCTGGAAGAGCAGTCAGTGCTCTTAACCTCTGAGCCATCTCTCCAGCCCATAACTTTTTTTTTTTAATAATAACTTTCAAGGACTAGAAAGTTGCATTACATTGTTATATGAGCTATATAACATTTAATTCAATATAAAATATTTAAAATTAGTAGTTACTTTAAAAAGTAGACTTAATCTACCTTTTAAAAATCATATCCATATCCTCCCTTTTTTTCAGAGTAGATTCAATAATCTACCCTTTTGTCCTATCATATCTATATCCCTCTTTTCTTCTTTTTTTAAATATTTTATTTTTTTAAAGATTTATTTATTTTGTATACACACGCCAGAAGAGGGCACCAGATCTCATTACAGATGATTGTGAGCCACCATGTGAATTGAACTCAGGACCTCTGGAAGAGCAGTCAGTGCTCTTAACCTCTGAGCCATCTCTCCAGCCCCTTCTTTTTTTCAAACAAACCCCAAATCTAATATTTTTTGTTCAGCTTTTTTCCTGACCATTACCGAAAACAACTTGTAATTAACTACCCTAAGCAATTACAATTATCCATAACACAACGAATGACCAAAACCTACCCACCACACCTCCTGGGAATGTAGTCATCATGTTCTTAGATTTACTTCCTGCTGTCTGGGGGTAAAGACATCTTTAGGGGATCCTGAAAAGAAAGATTTGGGTTAATTGTCAAGTCCTAGGAGAGGTAGCTTTATCATTTGTTGTCCAGTCTCTGCTTAATGGGAAAGTGCAGGGCTTGTACCTAGTGTAGTCTGTGACGCTGGACCATCTCAGATAGCCACCTCCAAATTGTCCTGAGCAGTGTGTAGTCCAAACCCAATCTTTGGTGGTGTTTGTCAGCCTAATGATGTTATCATAGTTCATGTGAAATCATTGTTGTGGAGCCTCATCATCCCTTTGGAGACTTCAAAGGTCATGGTTCACTGCAGAAAACTGATAACTCAAAACCATGTACAGAAATCTAGATAAAGCCTTTTTTCTAGAATTAGCACTCTATATGACGATATCATGACAAAAAGTTTAATATATATTAGTCTTATAAATATTGATATAAAATACATATCTTAAACAAAGTTTTAAATAGTTAAAATAAAACCAAAAGATCATGAGACTAGCAGCAATAATTTTGTGACTATTAATTAATAGTCCCTTAATTTTGGTTTTTCTTCTCGTCCACATCAGGTGGCTCTTCTGATAATATACAGAGATGTTGCATTTTTCTTTAGCAAGAATGCTTGGGTTTAGAGGAGAGAGCCACATTCCAACTCCAAAGCCACCTTTAATTTCTAATTGAGTCGAGACCTCAAGTCTTCTTAGAAATAAAGAGATACAGATGTTAGGCAGTGAGATTTTACCCTGTAAAGTATATTGGTACCAATAGGCCTGATTTTTCTTTGCTTGTAAATTTCTTGTAGATAGCTTTTCCTTCTGCTTTAGACGTCTAGATATCCAAGGTCTTTTGATTTTTAGAAGATTGGTTTTTCTATTTTTCTGTAAGGACAACAACAAAATTCTGCTCTGACCCTTGTTTGGTGAGTTTTCCTTACAATTTATAGAATTGTCACATAGTGGATGAGCCATCATTTCTCCTTATCAAGAAGTTTCTCCTGTTTGGAGTCTTTATTAATTTTGATGGTATCCATAGCTTTTCTTCTCTTGCAGAAACAAAAGCAAAACCCCTTCCCCAACATAGTACATATCCTGGTTTCCATTATGAGGTCAACATGTCTTTGAAGAAGACAAGGTGATTTAGTTCAGAAGTTTTTTTTTTTTTTTAAACTTTATTTATTTACTTATTTATTTGCCTTGGTGTTTGCCTGGAACTGGAACTACAGACAGTTGTTAGCTGCCATGTGGGTGCTGGGAATCGAACCCGGGTCCTCAGGAAGAGCAGACGGTGCTCTTAACCACTGAGCCATCTCTCCAGCCCCCACTATTTTTTTAAGATTTATTTATTTATTTATTATGCATACAGTTTTACAGTAGATGGTTGTGAGCCACCATGTGGTTTTGCTGGGAATTGAACTCAGGTCCTCTGGAAGAACAGTCAGTGCTCTTAACCTCTGAGCCATCTCTCCAGCCCCCAGAAGTTTTTTTTTTTTTTTTTTTTTTTTTTTTTTTTTTTTTTTTTTTTTTTTTTTTTTTTTTTTTTTTTTTTTTTTTTTTTTTTTTTTTTTTTTTTTTTTTTTTTTTTTTTTTTTTTTTTTTTTTTTTTAATAGTTCAATGTCTTCCTGCAGTTGTTGGTCCTTTCTCATTAGCATTAAGAAAATTCTAAGTTAATAAAGCACTATGTAGTCTATTTCTGAGGGTCTTTGTTACCCTTTTCCACTTATTTAGCATCTCCTTTAGAGTTCAATTTGATCTTTCGATGACTTCTTGCCCTATAGGATTGTGTAGTATACCTGTAATATGCTTTGTATTATAATAAGCAAAGAACTTTTATTTTACTAGAGATACATGCTGGAGCATTGTCAATTTTAATTTATTTATTCTCATAATGGCCATAATTTCTAGTAAAAATGTGATTACAGAATCAGCTTTTTCCAAGCTCAAAGCATTTACCCATTGAAATCCTGAAAACGGGCCGCGGCAGCCATCTTTCAGTAACTGGACAAAAAGAC
This sequence comes from Sigmodon hispidus, assembly GCA_004025045.1. Lineage (NCBI taxonomy): Eukaryota > Metazoa > Chordata > Mammalia > Rodentia > Cricetidae > Sigmodon > Sigmodon hispidus. Next base: position 3,240 of record PVIH01029890.1, read on the forward strand.
GAACACCAAGGGAAAGAGGTGTGACACTCGCTATATGTTCTCCAGGCCTTTTAGGAAACATGGAGTTGTTCCTTTGGGCACTTACATGTGAATCTATAAGAAGGATGATATTGTAGACATCAAGGGAATGGGCACTGTTCAAAAGGAATGCCTCATAAGTGTTATCATGGCAAAACTGGAAGAGTCTACAATGTCACCCAGCATGCTGTGGGCATCATAGTAAACAAGCAAGTTAAGGGCAAGATTCTCGCCAAGAGAATCAATGTGCGGATGGAGCACATCAAGCACTCTAAGAGCAGGGACAGCTTCCTGAAGTGGGTGAAGGAGAACGACCAGAAGAAAAAGGAAGCCAAGGAGAAGGGCACCTGGGTTCAGCTGAAGCGCAAGTCTGCCCCACCCAGAGAAGCTCACTTTGTGAGGACTAACAGAAAGGAGCCTGAGCTGCTGGAGCCCATTCCATACGAATTCTTGGCCTAGTGTACAAAAGAAATAAAGACTGGGACTGTACAGTTTGAAAAAAAAAAAGAAAAAAGAAATCCTGAAAACATATCTATTATATGGTATACGTATTTTTTAAAGTAAGTTTTTAATGATTTATTTATTTTTTATTTTATGTGCATTGGTGGTTTGCTTGCGTATATGTCTGTGTGAAGTTCTTGGATCCTCTAGAAGTGAAGTGAGAGACAGTTGTGAGCCGCCATGTGGGTGCTGAGAATCGACCTCGGTTCTTCTGAAAGAGCAGTTTGTGTTCTTAACCACTGAGCCATCTCTCGAGCCCCATGGTGTACATATTTTAATTTTCCAAATTCTGTAAAATGAAAAACATCCATCTGCCAAATTTCATTTCTATGTATACTTTTAGGATTACCTCCTGATAGTAATGGAGTTTGGTTATAGCACGAACAGATAAGACTTCTTCTTCTTCTTCTTCTTCTTCTTCTTCTTCTTCTTCTTCTTCTTCTTCTCAGTCTCTTTGACTTGATTCCAAGGGATGGAGAAATTCCTTCTTAAACCTTTTTTAAACATAATGTTTGTTATGAAACGCTGAGGCCTCTAGTGCTTTTCCTATCAATAACTGAATAATTGATCAATTTCATCATTACCTTGTGCTAGAGAGTATAGCAGACCCATATGAGATTGGGCATGTGTTATATAAAAGGAATTGTTTCTAGTCCTGATTATTTCTTGTTACTGGATAAGTAATAAACTTAGTTCTGACTCATTAGGAATAAAGTCAGCAGTTTCAATGTGTAAAACAACTCTTTCTGCATACCAAAGTCAGTAACTATGTTGAGGTTCTGTTAAATCCATTAATACCGTCAAAATAGCATATAATTCTGACTTTTGAACAGAATTATAAGGGCTTTGAGCTACTTTGCTTGAATTTTCTGATTTGTAACCTGCCTTTCGTGATTTTTTTACATCAGTATAAAATGTAGGGGCTCCAGAAATCGGTGTTCCCTGTACAATATGAAAAAGAATTCAGTTAATTCTTTTAATAAATTGAACTCCTTTGCTTTGGCAATATTTGTTCATCTTGCCCCAAAAGTTACTGCAAACTCTCTGCCATGATTCACTTTCTTCTTATAGTTGGTTAATTTCTTCATTAGTTAAAGGTATTACAATATCTGCTGGGTCCATTACTGTCAATTTACAAAGTCTTAATTTTCCTTTAAAAATCAAATTAGAAATTTTTCCATATATGTTTTTAATTTCCTACTCAGTTTATGTGGTAGAAATATCCACTCCAATGTAATATTTTCCCTTTGTACTAAAATTCTTGTAGGAGAATGCTTAGAGGGTAAAATAACTAGAATACAATTAAAGTTTGGATCCACACGATCCATATGTGCATCCTGTACTTTCTTTTCCACTAAAGCCAATTCTCTCTCAGCTTCAGCTGACAATTCTCTTGGACTATTGAAGTTCTTGTCATCATCTAAGGTTTTGAACAAATTCCTTATTTCATCATTTTTTTAAACCCCAATAGTGAGCCATAAATTGGAAATATCTCCAAGCAATCTTTGAAAATCATTAAATAATTGACCTCTCCTAGTTTGCACTTTTTGAGTTCTAATTTTTTGTAGACTTATTTTATATATTCTAAATAATTAATAGAATCTACTTTTTGTATTTTTTCAGGAGCAATTTGTAATCTCCAAGTAGGCAGTTTTTTTTAAACTTTTTCAAACATTCTTTCTAAAGTATCTATATCTGAGTCAGCCAATAAGATGTTGTTCATGTAGTGATAAATGACATATTGTGGAAATTGCTTGTATATCATTTCTAATGTCTGTTGTACAAAATATTGGCACAGAATTGGGCTATTCAGCATTCCCTGTGGGAGAACCTTCTATTGATACTTTATAGGATGAAAATTATTATAAGTAGGTACTGTAAGACAAATTTTTGTTTGTCTTTTTCTTGTAAAGGTATAGTAAAGAAACAGTCCTTTAAATCACTAACTATAAGAGGCCATCCTTTAGATAACAGAGAAGGCAAAGGAATTCCAGATTGTTTAGAGCCCATTGGCTAAATCACATCATTAATATCTCTTATTTCTGTTACCATTCTCTATTTTTCCAGATTTCTTTTTAATAACAAATACAGGACAATTCCAAAGGCTGGATGATTCTTCAATATACTGAGCATTTAACTGCTCCTATAACAGCTGTTCTAAGGCCTGCAATTTCTCTTTTGTTAAAGGCCCTGCTGAATCCATACAGGCTTTTCTATTATCCATTTTAAAGATAGGGATATTGGTGCCTTTAAAAGATCAGCAGCTGTTGTAGCTTCTTTTTGTTTAACCTGAATGGCTTATGACTCTTTTTTATAGTACCTTCTAATGTTTTTCCCAGAAGCATATGTTAGTTTATGGTTTGCTTCTGAGATTGAAGGAATGTTAATCTAAGTATTACATTGCTGTAATAAATCACATCTCCATAAATTCATGGCAATGTTAGCCACATAAGGCTTTAATTTTCCTCTCTATCCTCCTGGTTCTATATGTTTGACCCAGCTCACACTGTTTTACTTGGAATTATGCTCCAATCCCTAAAAACTGAACATTTACCTCCTGAAAAAGGCCAATTTGGATGCCAAGATATTGGTGCAATTATTGTTACATCCACCTGTGTATACAAGACCTCCACTGGCAATGCCATTTATTCATATCTTGGTCTTTGTTCAATTATAGAAGTTTACCAGAATATTCACTTTACGGTTTCTTGTGAATTTTTTGTTCTCTCTACTATAGCTTTTCTATTGTCCAGAGCACTACTTTTTTTTTTTTTTTTTAACTATAGGCATTATGTTCTTTAGTTGTTCTGGAAAAGTGTTTTCTCCATGATGACAGGATATAACTGAACTGAATTTGATATGGGGGCCTTCAAGAGGCCTTTCAGGGCATTTCCCCATGGCAAAAAGTTACCTTGTCTGTTCCTTGTTGATCTACATTTCTTAGTCCAATGTCTACCTTTGTCACACCTTCCGCATAATCCAGAAGTGAGGGGCATTCTGTTGGGGCTAGCAAAACCATTGTTTCTAGGAATGGTCTGTTACAATCCCTTCTTAGGTGACCTTGTTTACCACAATCGAAACATTTGACATTTGATTTTTATTCAAACTCCTTGAAATAACCTCTTCTGTCCAAGCATCATCATAGTTATGAGATTCCATATTAATTGTATCCCAGAACCAATTCTCCAAGGGGGCTGCTCTTGCCTTTAATGGCCTAATCATGTACATTAACATTTTCAAAAGCCAGAAATTAAATTGTTATTTATTTAGCTTCATCCTTCCACCAAGTCCTCCATTGTAATTGGGGATCAGTCTCCAAAACTGCTGTAACTAAATCTATCCAATCTTGAGAAATAATTCTAAGTTGACCATGAGGTTAACATCCGCTTAGCAAATGGTGAGTGCATGCCTTATGAGACTATTGCTTCTTTGAAAAATCCTCAAATCTAATATTTGCACAGCAGTCAGTCCATTGAGCTCTAACATAGTATGGAGATAGCTATCATTTGGTAGTTCCCGTAAGGTTACTGGATAATTTAAAGTTGGTTGTTTGAAAGCCTTAGGTTGTTCTTCCCTAACCTTATCATGTAATGCTGAGATTGGTTCTCCTTTAATTCTTCTGTCTGGTCTCAATGTTTCTATGATCTGTGTTAACAAGTTTTTCTAAGATTTTATCTGGGCACTCATATTAACCAACTTTTTAAGAGATAAGACAAATGATCAAACTAGTAATATTTATAACAGACATCTACATTAATTATCTTCTAATTTAATTGTTCCACTTTTAAACCATCTTGCACATTATCAAATAGAGAGTAAACTCCTTCCGTTGTGATAGTGCTTTCCATATTTTAATATAGGAAATAACCTCTCTGTCTTTTTAAAAAAACCTAATTTCTCCCTTTAAGAAATCTCAATCAACTCACCAAATATGCTGACAATGATAACTCAAATGATAGTAAAGTGAGGCAGCTATCTAGTGTGACATCAGTCTGAGAAGGGTGTCCAGGGACAGCACAACCCACTGGGAGAGGGAAGAACCCAAGGAGGCAGCCATCAGCATGAGAAAACATGGGAAAGTGTCCAACTCCTTCTAACTCCTTAGCCTGCAGGGTAGCATATTGCATGAATTCTATTTGTTATTACCACTTCCTGTTTCAATCTTCCTAGTGCTGGGATTAAAGGTGTGTGCCAACACCACCTGACCCCTGTGGCCCTGTGGCTGGCTCTGTTCTCTGATCTTCAGGCATGCTTTATTTGCTATACAATATATCACAACACCCTTCTAAGATAGGGACAAGGCAAAAGCTAAGGCAACTCATGAGCACTAGGCTAGCAATTCAGAATATGCCTGAAGAAATCCTAACACTAACAGGAAGAAGAAAGTCACATACACAGGAGATCATGAAAGAATAAATTTCATAAAAGGAATAGCTGAACAAAGTGAGAAATAGGAAAAGATCAAGTAGGATCAATTCAACAAGGGAGGCAATTCTTAGGATGAGTAAGAATGAAAAATAACAAATATTATTCAAAATAACTGTGAGAAAACACAAGAAAAGTGCAAAAATCAGAACCATAAATAGCTGAATACACACCATCAGTGTTAATGGTCCACCTTTACTATTAACAGGGCAGACTAACAATAGATCAAAAACAAATCCAACTGTTTGTTGTTGGCAAGAAATCACCTCGTCACAAAGACACACAGAAGAGAAACAGCAAGCAAAGTGTCTAACAGGGAGGTGGAAGCTGAAAGTGATCAGAAGCAGACGCATCTCTCATAATGCAGACTTCAAATCACAATTAGTCAAAAGAGATAAAGAAGGCCAATATGTAATGAGAAGAGGAACATTTACAATTTTTATATATTCTTGATGGGAAGATCCAGAAAGAGGCACACAATGCTACATCCACATTATGCTTTTCTATGTCTAGTTTACTTTTAATGATTTCTTCTTTCTTTCTTCTTACATTTACTCTGAGTATGGGGCACATGCATGCATGCCATCATGCAAGTCTGGAGGCCAGAGGGCAACTCTAGACAATCACTTCTCATTCCACCATTAGAGTCCCAGGGCCGGAACTCAGGCTGTCTGGCTTGGTGGTAAGCACTCTTTCCCTCTGGTGTACCTCACCAGCCTCCCTGTATCTCATTCTTTGTTTGCAATGGTAAAAATACATTTGGAAGAGCGGCTGGGCATGTCTCACACTTGAAATTCCAGCACTGTGGAGTCCATCCTGTTCTTGAGAAAGGACCCAAAAACACACATTGGAGAAAAGACAAACACCTGACAAACAATTCTGACAAAACCAGATATTCACATGTAGAATAATGAAACTGTATCATCCCTGTCTCTTATCCAGTGCAAATGTCAATTCAAAGGAGGTCAAAGTTCTTAAGGTCAGAAAATTTGAAACTACTAAAGAAAAGCATAAGAAAAACATCTTGGATATGTACGTAGATGATGACTTTCTGAATAGCACTTTAATTGCTCAGGAAATACTAACAAGAATTGGCAAATGGGGATGTAACAAATTCAAAGGCAAAGCACAAGAAACATTTAGCAGAGTGATGAGTCAGCCTGAAGAATGAGAGGGAAGCCTTTCCAGCTATTCGTCTGAGAAAGGATCCATATCCGGAGCAGATAAAGAACTAAAAAACTAACAACAAAACAAATAACTGAGCCGAGAAATGAGCAAATGGATTAAACAGACAGTTTTCAAAGGAAATACAAGTGGGGACGGGGAAATGGCTCCATCAATGCAGGGGCTACTTTCTGTTGCTGTGATTAAAATACCAACCCAGGCAACTTCTAGAGGAAAGCATTTATTGAGGCTTACACTCCAGAATACGAACGGCACATCAGAGTGGGAATGCTGAAGGCTGCAGGCATGGTGGCTGGAGCAGGGAGCTGAGAGATCACATCTTCAACTTCAGACACCAAGAGTGAACCAGTAGCTGGGCAAAGCTATGATCACTCATGGTTCACAACTCCAATATCTTACATCCTCTAGCCTGGCCACAACTTCTGAACATTCCAAATAGCGTCACCAACTGTGGAACAAGTGTTACTACATGAGTATGTGCGAAACATGCTGCGAAAAGAGAACAAGAAGTTTGAATTCTCTGCACCTGCATAAAAACCAGGGCGTGAGGAAGATATTCCTGTAACTTCTGAACAGGAGAAATCAAAGAACAGGACTTCAAGCTCACTGGATAGCCTAACACTAACCCGATGCAAGCTAATGACTATCAGGTTCAATGAGTAACCCTGTCTCAAAATTAAGTGAACAAAGAAATAAGAAAAAAGGGAATCAACTGAGGAAACACACCTGCTGTGGACCTCAGGGCCCTCTTGATGTCATTAAACCTGAACCACACATATATGTGAGTTTCAACATAGAACTAAAACATCAGTGTGTCTGTGGGATAATACTCTGGTACACTGTAAAGATTTGTTACTCATATTTGGTTTAATAAAATGCTGATTGGCCAGAAGCTAAGCAGGAAGTAGAGATGGGGCAACCAGACCAGGAGAATCCTGGGAAGAGGAAAGACCTGCCAGACACAGGAAGTTGAGAAGGCTGTGCTGAGCAAAGGTACCAAGCCATGTGGTTGAACATAGATAAGAATTCTGGGATAATTTAAAACTACCTATAAGAATTAGCAAGTAATAAGCCTGAGCTATAGGCCAAACAGTTTATAATTGTTTTAAAAATATATAGTCTTAGGTTCCTCCTTATTAGCAGCTCAGGGGTCATGGATTATACCCTGGTTATCCTTTGCTTTATGTCTAAAATTCACTTAGGAGCAGATGTTTTTCTCTCTAGATTCCTGTTACATCATGCAGGATATTTTTTCTTTCTATTCTTTGTATTGCTATATTGATAGCAGTACTATTTGTAATAGCCAGAACTTGGAAACAACCTTGATGCCCCACAACTGAAGAATAAATATTTTAAAAATGTGGTACATTGGAGAAGTATGCAGAAATAAAAAAAAATTGACACCTTGAAATTCGCAGGCAAATAAATGGAATTAGAAAATCTCATCCTGAGTGAGACAACCTCATCCTGGGCTCTGCCTGCAATGCATTCTATTGTGACTCATGAATGTTCTCCATATATTTACAATTAATCTCTATATTTCTGTACACTTCCTCTAAACCTAAAGGACACTGGCCTTGCAGGCAAACACTCAGCTGATAACTAACCCCTCACCAGGGGCTGAAAGATGAATGAGACAAAGGTAAAATGAGACAGCAGGCATGGTTCTGTTTGGAGCCACATACAAGGGGCAGGAAATGGCGCCTCGCAGGTGGGTTCCAGCAATGAGACATGAGGCCTGTGGAGAATCTGAGACGGTGAGGAAGAGTGTGAGTTCAGACACTGAGATGGGGAAGCAGCATTGTCAACTGTGTCCTCCTCTCAAGGATAAAGTTACCTCAGACAAGACTGAGGGCCGTCACAAGATGTATGCATGTGATTCCCATGGAGGTGTCTCTGGGAAACACTTCCAACTACGTGTCCAAATCTAAGTGTTTCCAAAAATGCTTAATACAGTTTGGGAGAGATAAGGATGGGTCAGTGTGGGAGATAACTGAGGCCAGGATGGCCTTTTTGATCCTCAGAATGAAATGAAGTGGGGCCTTTGTGACCTCACAGGTAAATCCCTGCCCAATAACATCAGTGTTCTTGGCCTGAGGGCAACACAGAGTCTGCCAAGGAGGGCTGGGATCAGAAGCAGGTCCAGAGTCTGGGTAGGTTTGGGCTGTTTTCAGGGATGGATACTCCCTGAAATTCACAATGTAAGTGACTCACTCAGTGTGAGGCAATTCTTCCCTTGGACCTTCCGTGGCCGGGAGAAGGAAACAGTGAGGTACTTGAAATGTTCCTGCCTGGGGACAGTTTATTCTAAGAAGAACTAGAAAGAACAGGGATCACAAACTTCATAGCAGTGGGACAGACTCCTCAAGACCACAGGGAGAGAACCCCTCATCTCACCAGGAGAGAGGCCTTGGAATGCAGATGCACAGATGCATCTGGACTAGGACACCAGCATCCAGACTAGGTAAGGAAGAAGGATACACTGCTGTTTGCATGGCCATATTAGACCATCACCCGAGGCTTCTCTATGGAAGGTAGGAAAAGCTCAGGGGACCCTGGCATCTGTTGTTTGCTAAGGATTCCAGTCCTCAGAGCAGTAATGGTTTCTTATGTACTCAGATGCTGTCACAATATGGAAACCACATCCATGTCACTATCAGAGGAAACACCACTCAACCCTCTAATTCTGTAATCATGTACGTTTTCCCTGGGTATGTGAGCTCCTATGTGTGCTTCTGTCTGCAGGTCGATGTCATACATGTGAGAGTACTTAAAGAAGACACTGAATGCTGCCACATGTTTTTCCTATCAATATACACACAGTCATAAGAGAGAGCGGAACTTTATGTTCAGGCTTTCACCACTCGGAACCTTCCACATTGCTGGGACAGAGTGCTCAGCGCAGTTCAGGAAAGCATGGTAGTTCCTCATGCTACATTCAGGCACAGAACAATAAGCTGGACAGGGGTGTGGACAAGCCTGTTACCTCATACAATAGCTCATTTCCAAGGTAAAGGCTCTGATGTTGATGGGAGGACACTCAGTGTCTACTGGGGTGGTAGGGGATTCAGAAAAAGTTGCAGGTGTGTGGTGAAGTTTGGGCTAGTGGTGGGAAAAATACATCCAGGATTCCTGGGATGAAGACCTAATTAAATAGTGCATTATACTGACAAGTGGGAGGGTGTAATGGGTGTGAGGCACCATGTAGTCTTTGAAGTGACCTTTAATAGGACCTGTGCTGTTGCAGTAAGCATCAGTAGGATGTAGGCCAAGAAACTGCCAAAATATAAACTCAGGGAAATGACACCATAACTCCACCAATGAGGTCAAGGAATGACCACACTCAGCCTGTACTGCAGACTACCACAGGATGAAGCTCTGCTGTTCCCCACAGAGTGCCATCCAGAAGTCATCAACCACCATGTCAGGGCCAGGGAGAGAAATTTCATGACATCCTGCTGTCTGGATAAGCCTACTTCAACCTGGGATTAAGAGTGGTGAAGGGACAGGTTGAGGGACAAATGCATCCATCCTTGGTACCCAGGATCCAGCACACGGCACAGTCCAATCTAACTCTC
>PVIH01029891.1:0-12946 GCA_004025045.1 Sigmodon hispidus
AAAAAAAAAAAAAAAAAAAAAAAAAAAAAAAAAAAAAAAAAAAAAAAAAAAGTTTCTTTCTATTCTTTCCAGTTTCGTTCTTGCACATAATTTTAGTTATTTTCATTGCTTGTTCTTTCCCTCATTCCACACATACTTTCTTTTTTCTTAAGTCCTCCATCCTGTATCGTATATGTGTGTGTATATGTGTGTGCCTCTCTCTCTCTCTCTCCCTCCATCACCCTCTCCCTCTCCCTCCCTCCCTCTCTCTCTCTCTCTCTCTCTCTCTCTCTCTCTCTCTCTCTCTCTCTCTCTGTGTGTGTCTGTGTGTAAGACACACTGAGTTAAAAAATGTTGACTGCATGAACATAGGTGGAAAGTTATTTATGGGAACTTAAGCAGCTTTTTGTTAGATTTAGAACTGAAGAATCTAGCATACTCTCCCCCAGCAACCTGTAACTGGCAATAGCTTCTTAAAGTCCTTCTTCTGTACATGGTTTAATATTGAGAAGCCCACTTATATTGCATATATTCAGAAGTGTAGACTTCATAAGTTCCAGGATTATGCCCTGCCCAGAAGATATCTTTACATTACACATCTCCACATCTTTTGGTTCTTAAATTTTTTCCTCTGCCTCTACTATAAAGTTTCCAGAGCCTTCAAGAAGATAACATAAACTTCTATTTATGGCTCAGCACTCGACTATCATTTATTATTGTAACTTTGGCCAGTTATGAGTTTCATATTAGTCATTGCTTTCAGTAGTAAGAAGCTCCTCTATGAAGGCTGAGAATAGCACTAATCTACAGACATAAACATAGATTTGTAAAAGGCAGTTTGACAACATGTTCATCTTGCAAAACAACAGTAGTACTTTTACCTCTGGGGCCAAAACTTCCTGAGGCACAGATTATTATCCAGGTTACAGAATCAAGCAGAGTTTTCTCCCATGTAGCAGGCCTTAAATCAAATCACAAAGTGATCGACTACTCACGTAATACAACACAAGTAAATCAGAGGGCACATCTGGCCTGGCAGACCATTTTGTAGCTTGCTATATTCATTCTTGCACAGCACCTTCTGGCACTTTGAAAGGTCATCAGTAGGAATAATAGATTCAATATATCTATAATAAGCATATTCTATAAACTTGAAGTCTTATTATAGTTATCAAATTAGTCCACTTTATTTTTCCATAGCCATTTTACAGATAGCATAATCCCAGTAGTTCAGAGAGACTAGGAGTTAGTTAGAACTCCTAGTGGGAGGACAGATAGGGAGAGGGGCCATGGCTAAGTAATAACTATGATAAATTTCCAAGATGGCTGGTTTCTTCTTTACCCTACTAACCCAAGATAGGCAAGGTCAGGACATGTGACACTATGGAATCAACAACCATCCTGTCTTTATTTAAAGTTACCAATGCTAAATTCAGTTTTCTGAGTCCTGTTCCTGTTTCTGCTTTACAGAGGGTCATTTTTATCCTGTGTGTCAGGTGCATATGCCTGTTTTCTCATCCCCAACTAATGCTGTTTTAAAGCATTAATTTTGTCTCTTCTTATTTGTACTGTTTAAACTTTTCTTGCTGCTACCTGTCCAGTTCTAGACTCTTCCTGAATTTTAGTTCTGTAACTGGCAGTGAAAATAAACCAGACCAAGCCCTTTAGACTGCAACTGTTTTTTGATTTGTTTGTTTTTGTTTTGTTTTTAAGCATTAAACTGAAAATTTTATTTAAGCTTCTAGATAACCAAATTTCCCAAGCTTATTTAAGTGGCAGAATCTAAATATAAATCCAAGTGTGTTATTTTACCTTTATACTATTTGCCAATCCATAATAACTTTTATGAATCTAGGCTAAGGAGTTGACAATAAATAAATGTATTATACTTAGGCTGACCACCAATCTTGGGAATAAATGAATATACTATGTAAAATAATTTAGATTATGCCATAGTTATGGTTGAACTTGAGCATTTATCTGCTATGGTTTGGAAAACATGTTGACTGGTAGAAGAAATTATAAGAAATAGATTATAGAGACTATGACTAGAAAGCTTAACTATAAAAATTTTTCTATTTCTTCTACTTTTTCTTTCTTTTATCCTGGACTGGAGAGTCAGAAGTTAAAAGCATTGACTGCTCTTCCAAAGACCCTGAGCTCAATTCCCAGAAATCACATGGTGGCTCACAACCACCCACAATGAAATCTGGTGCCCTCTTCTAGTCTGCAGACAAACAAGCAACCTTTTCTTACAGCTCTGTGAAGAAAAAAAAAAAAGAAACAGGAAGATTGTATTTCTTAATCTACCCAACATCGAAAGAAGTTGAAGAAATCACAGTGTAAAAGAATCATTAAGACAGTCAAATTTTGTTTTTTGCAGGGATATAGTACAGGATTTTCACTCCTCAGTCATCAAGATTCCATAGTTTTATGTCTATACAGGATGAAGAATTATAAAAACCATTAAAGCATGTTATTTGAAAGCAGTGGTAAAATTTTTGGTGTATGTATGTCATACTTAATAAGAAGAGAAAAGCTAGCTAGAATATAAAAATTAAGTCAATTATTTCTGTAGCAAAATTATTACACTTGCTCAATTAGTTATCATTTTGGCTAGATTTGATTTATTTATTTACCCTTTAGCATTCAAAGTTGGTTACTAAAGCAATTTTAACTTTAACTCGGGAAGACAAGTTTAATGTTACAAATGTTGAAAAGGCAAATATTCCCTGAATTAACACCTGCTGGGAATTCACTTTGCTTTCTATCTACCGGAAAAGACTCATAGTAATGTGAATATTTAATCCTAATTATATCTGATGCTTAAAAAGTCTACTTGTACATTGCAATTTTATAGACAGTGAGTAAATCTCACAGGACCAGGCCATGTGATGAAATAACAAACTAAACACATTCTGAAAGGATTCTAGAAATTAGCATTTAAAAGAAGAAGTCACTCTGAAGCCAGCGGATGAATAACTAAAGTTGTTATTTCTCACATAGATACTTACACAGCATGACTTTCACATCCTATCTGAACAAAGTACATGTTGAGTTTTATGACATCTGTGTAACTAAATAAAACGTACTCTATTTTTAGTAAATCAAACTTCAGTTGTTACCAAAAATTCTGAGAAGTGAAATTCCCTCTATATGCATAAACAATAAATTGTCTTCTACAGATAGAAGTATATAAGAAAATCAGTCACTCTTTCTGTCAGTGTCTCTCAATGTTTAATTGTATAGCCCAAGGTGGATTCTGAACTGTTGACTTTCCTGCCTCACCCTCTGGAATGCTGAGGTAAAATGTGTATCACTACATCCAATTCACAAAAATGTTTCTTTTAATAGAATTCAATTATGATTTGAACTTGGCAGGATCTGAGGTTTTTAATAATTGACTGACAATTGTAAACTGAATCTTGACATCTTCAATCGTGCAATGTGTGTGCCATGAGGAGGTAGGAAGAGAATCACCAGTCTAGAGAAGAGTGGCCTGCTCTTGGCACCCTCCATCCTTCCCTTGTGATTCATTCAAGAAGATGCCTTAATACATAGGTTTCTTCTTGGTGTCTGTATGTGACTTTCAACTGCATTCCATATTTTTTAACTTGTGTGCACATGGCAATTGTGCCGAGTTTTTTAACATTTGACTCATCCTGTAACTCTCTTATACTTTTTCAAGATTACTTTAAAAATACTGCTCAAGTATCCCTTTAACTTATAATCAATACTTACAACTTCATTTTACTTTGGTTTGTCTGTTTGGTGTTGTATTACATAAATTAGAGAAGACAGAATACTTTCTATGTGGCCTACAAATACACACACACACAAACACAGAGAGGGAGGGAGAGAGAAAGAGAGAGAGAGAGACAGAGACAGAGAGAGAGATAGAGAGGGATAGAGAATTCTAGTAGGAAACACACTCTCCTCACAAACAAAAACTTTATTTTCACAATGAGAGAATGTTAGAGACTAACTGCACAGTGTATCTGCTTATGGGGTCTTTGATTACATTCAGTATTTATTTCTGATACTCAGTTCTTACTACACATGCTTTGTGAATTTGTTTGTTCTGGAAACATCAATATCTTAAGTAATGTGTTTTTGAAAAAAGGAATGAAATAGGTATAGCCTGTGGATCTTCCCAAATGTTTTCCTCCTGCAGAGCTTGATATGTTTCCAAAAGATGATGCTCATCAGCATTTCAGGGTGCTTATGTAAAATAGAACATATGAGCAGTACATTGGTCCATAGTACAGGTCTAGATTCCAGCACCCAAATTCTATATTGGCTTTGAGTTTACTGTCAAACGTCTTCCTAAGAACCTAGGTTTTTAGTGTCTTCTCAAGTTGACTGAAATATTTTGGGACATTAGAACTTTTAGGAAGTGGGGTCCAGCTACCAGAAGCAGTCCAAAAGGGATAGTACTTCCTAAGCTGTCTTGTAGTTCCTGGCTCCTGCCTTACTCTATGCTCTCTGAGCTATCTCATGCTTTGTTACTGTGATCAGACATAGGGGTCATCTTCTGTGTCTCAAGAAACATTGGCCATCCAGATTCATCAAGCAAATTAATGGAACCATATTCATAGTGAAAAACAAAACAAAAATATATATTCAAAGTGACCACAATGGTAAGAAGGGAAAAGATCCACTGTCTATGTTCTGAAGTAATATATACCAAAGAATTGATATATCATTCATCATTATATGAATATCAATCCCATCTTACTGAGCTGGCCTACTAAGTTGTTACTCATGTGTATAATTTCTTTAGGGACACAAATTCTCCATCTGGCTGGTGCTTTTTTCTTCTCCCAGAATAATCCTGTGGAAATTTCCATTTCTTTGGGTTCATTGATTCAGAGACCATTGTTTCAATAGTCAGATTGAGAGTCACAAATAGCTCTGTAGATTACCTTTATTTATGGCAGGTCAGTTATACTGCTGTTATACTTTCTTCCTGTAAATATGTTTTCTCAATTGTTTTATCATAATAATGAAAAAGTGTTAATACAATCTGGATCATCAGCAGCTTGCTTTTAAAATTCTGGACTTTGCAAGATGCTAAAAAGAAAGCAGAAATTTCTTATAAAAACTTTATATTGACATTCATTACAAAACTTTTAATATGAATGCTAATATGGCTGACTTCATACTTCTGCTTTTTCAGCTTAACCTGCTGCATGATGGACTTAGAGGCTTGGCCCAACTTGTACAGCTTTAAAAATAATTCAATGTTTACTGAAGGTGTAAATATTTCCAAATTATACTGCATTCAGGTAATGCTACCTCATGCGCCACATCATTTAATAATCTAGCAAGTTTAATAATATTAAAAGACAAGACATTTCTAGTGTAGCTAGGTTAGATTCAATTTATCCAGAATCCAACAAACAAAATGAAGCCCTAACAAACAAACAAAACAATAAACATAACAAGAGACACTTTAATAACTTGTTATATAATTCCACAAAATGCCTTCTTGCGTACTGGGACCTTCTGTTTCTCTTTCTTATTTTATCAGCAAAGACAAGATGGAGGGCTGTGGTTCTGCAGAGCTATTGGAAGGGGGAAGAAAAAGGTGGCATTAGCCAACCACACAGTCTTAATTTTTTGTCTTAAATGATTTAATAATTTTTTTAAAAGATGTGCTATCTTAATCTTTTTACTGTGATAACAAAATGTCTTTTTCTATAATGACTACAGACCTTTCACAAACCACAAACCACTGAGTGCTGAATGCAGGCCTGGAGATTCTGACTGCTCAGGCTCAGCTAACAATGAGACCTCTGAATTTCCACCTGGGATTCACAAAGTCCACGTCATGATGGAATCTCTTATCATCACTTTGCAGAGAAACTTAATTGGTAGTTGGAGAAATGGAGTTCAGTCCACCAAGTGCCCTTCCAAACATTAAAATAAGTTGTTTTTTGTTGTTATTTATTTGTCTTGCCCCAGATTTTTAACTGGTCATATCATTTTAAGCAGCCTTCCTGATAACTGTTCTTTAATTTGCTGGGGTTTGATATTTTATTGACACTTAATAACTGTTTCCATATATTAGGTTTATCACCACATTCCAGAGCTGTGATTACATTTCAATTAGATTTGTGCAAAATGCTGAATTGCAAATTCTTTTCAAACAGAATAAAATAGCCTATCATCCTAGCTCTCCCTACTCAGACAGTTTGATTCATTTGACTTAATATACACGTAAAACAAATTGGTCTAGTAAATTTGCATATAAAACAACACCAGCCCTAAAAGGCTCTAATGTAAACAATTAATTCCCTGTTTTTATCTTGCAGAAACACTGGTTTCCTACAGAACAAAATGCAGCTCTGTAATGTTTATATTTTGTCATCATGGCAGGGAGGAAAATATTCAGGACACAAAATGCCTTGTCCTGCTTTGCCATCTAGTTCTTAAGCCCTTTCAGCTTTTTTCAATGTATGCTCATATTCATTAATATCAAGGGCATCAGAAGAGTTCTTTTTCTTCCCTGCATTTAAGTTATTGTTAATTTGAACAAAGGTTCTGCACTGGTAAGCTGACTTAGTGGGTGAGAAGGTGTCAAACCTGATGAGCAAGTTCAGTCCATGGGACTCACAAAATGGAAGATGAGAACTGAATCCCAAAAGTCCTCTGACCTCTTCATGGACACATGAAGTCACAAAATTCATAAATAGAATTTAAATATTAAAATGAAAGCATTTATAGGAAATGTTGTTTAATCAGAAAAGGGTATGAACCACATGCAGGCTCACATAAATTTAATTTCCAAACACATAAACCACAAATTCCTTTTTGAAGCAAATATTGCAAGTGGATTGTGTTGGGCTTGAAAATATCTAAATCCTTAATGTGACCAACTTATTTTTAATGCATTGAGATGCTGGTGTTTCCTTGACAAGATGTGCAGACTATCTGAGTTATTAAACATAAGTGATACACAGATTCTTCAGTGTGTTGATCACTATAGGTACCTGAAGTTGATAATAGAAGCTGAAACAGAATTTTGTTATAGCAATCCTGCATGTGGTATGCCTTTTACTTTTTGATTACATAATTTACATGACTATGGGAGCTTTGATAAATCTTTAGAAATTCATGTTTGAATGTTTGGGGGAAAGGTTTTATTGGTGTTCATAAAGCAAATTGGGGAGAAAAGGCTTACTCAGCCTATCATAAGAAGCAAGCCAGTAAACAGCTCCCCATAGTGACCTCTGTATGTTCCTGCCTCCAAGATCCTGTTTAAGCTCCTGTCCTGACTTACTTCAGTGGTGAACAGCAATGTGGAAGTATAAGATAACTGTCCCTTTATTGTTGTAGATCATTACAGCCCCATAGAGTGATTGTTTCTTGTAATTTCTTTGTTATCAGTAACCTACATAGAGAGAGAATCATCCATCAAAAACATTCTCATGAGAAGTATTGATGTGTTTGATCTAGGCATCATAACATTTATTTACTCAATTACAATATTTATATATAATCTCTTAATAACTCTGTAGCAGAATAGCATAAAATTATCTTTCTGGGAAATGGCTGAATTACAGTAGAAAGGCAATTGTTCTCAATTTTGCTTATTTGTAAACAAAACTGACTATATCAAGTTCATCTGGATTCTTGGGGTCAAGAAAATTAGGGTACTAGTATCTTAAGCCACAGTGAAACTGACAATCAACATTATTTGGATGAAAAAAATATAAAGAAAACTATAAAACAATTCTGCCAGTGCCTTCGATGCTGCAGGAAATTGATAAAGTAGATAAAAACCATTCACATTTTGGCCATTATTGTTGAAAATGATATTATGTTGGCATCTAAAGCTTGCCACGGACTATGTCTTCAGGACTCATCAATGAATAGAAAATTTAGAAATGGAGATTTTAAGGTATTCTCTTCCCAGTAAGTAATGTTTCTTAATTGGCTTGACTGTAGATTCTAGTTACTATGTGATATGAATATCTGTAATATTGACATACTCAAGCAATGGCGAACTTGTGTACTGATATTTAATTGTGATTTAAGTCTGGGTACTCAGTGCTTTTTGGAAACATTAGTGTTTACTGACTATTTTGAAAGAAATATTTTTAAGTTTCTTATAATCCTGTTTTCAAGTTTCATTTTCCTTTAAGCCAAATTACATTTGAGACATCAGTCTTTCATCCCCTGTAATGCACATTTCTAGCATGCATAAACTAACAGCATCGTGGAAAATACAGAGCACAGCCTATTTCTGTGTGCTTTGTTTTGGTGTCATCTGATTATCAAGCACTGGGAAGTCACTCTAAACACTAAAATCTCTCAGCCTTCTACTCATAGTAGTAAGTGTTAGATTTGGGCTAAAGGTTATACAGGCCATGTTCACCTGCAATAGCCTCTTTTTCTTTCTATCCCCATAGCTGACTCTAAATCTCACTGCTATCTGGGAAAGACAGCCACTCTACTGATAAAGACTATCTGTGAATCTATAATTCACACTTCTATAAAGAAAACTTAACCTAGAAGTTACAGGTGGTGCATCCCATAGGTTGGGCACATATTTACTAAAAGACAAAATTTTATGACCTCTGTTCTTCACCCCATGCAACCCAGTAAGTGGGCAACCTGATTAGAAGGAAATACTATGGGCTACAATCAACTACATGGTATGGAACATCCCTTCTTTCTCTGAAACCTATAAGAGGGGTCCATTGGATTCTGCCTTATGAGTATAAACACTCCTTAGAAATACCACTATATTGTATTTCTGTAGCATTAGATATTGTATTAATAAATACTTTTTCCAAAAGGCCAAGTCACCTTAATGTCCCTCTTGGACTGTAATTCTAGGGTCTCACTGTAAAAACTTGCCCAAGATTTCCTAGGATAAACTAATAATCAGACAACAGGCAAACTCCTATTAGACAACACTGCTTCATAGTTATTCTTATATTTTGACATAACAAAGGAATTATCAAATAAAAAAGCAATGATGTAGAAAGAATTCAAGTCAATTACTATTACTATGGAGATAACTTATGTTTGATCTGTTCCTTATTAGGATTCAGCTGAGATACTTCTAAAAAGAAGCAATATAACTGTCAAGAAGGTTAAACTTAGCCAATCAAAATTTGGACTAGGCATGTGTTTTTTTACATTTGTAAGAAACTCAACAGTTAATAACTGCATTTCAATGCGATCATAATAATTTTTACAAGAGTTCACAGACAGCCTTTGTGAATGATATCAATTATTTCTTTTTGGAGTGGATATCTTTTGTTCTATGGTGGATCCTATTTACTTTGAAAGGTTCTCTTTGTTTGGATGATGCATTGCTATGAGTTTGGGCTACCAATCCCCTACATTTTCTTTACTAAAAAAATAAACACACATCACCTCCTCTTTTTTTCAGATTTAATATCCTTTTATTGTTTTGTTTTGTTTTTTATTTGTTTTATTTGTTTTTGGAGACACAGTTTCTTTCTGTATCTTGGAACTCACTCTGTAGACCAAGCTGGCATCAAACTGACAGAGATCCATCCAC
The DNA here is from genome assembly GCA_004025045.1 of Sigmodon hispidus. NCBI lineage: Eukaryota > Metazoa > Chordata > Mammalia > Rodentia > Cricetidae > Sigmodon > Sigmodon hispidus. The sequence continues at coordinate 9,521 of PVIH01029891.1, forward strand.
TTGTCTCTCATTTCCCAGTGCTGCGATTAAAGGCATGAACCATCCACCACCCAGCTAGATTTAGTCTCCAAAATCCAATTTAAGATTCTATAGCATAATTCTGTGCCATCATTATAATGTTTTCTTTAACTTTAGAATCTATCTTTTACGTAAGCACCTTAGTATTTTGTAAAATATTGTTCTTATAATTCTTTCCATTTACAAGGCAGAATGTGATCTCACAGAGTAAGAAGCACCACTGTTACCATTATTGTAGAGTTATGAACATCAAGGGTCAGAAAGGTCAGGGCAGTGCCTAGGAGCACACAGCTAGTTAGGTCATAGAGTCAGGACTCTAACTAGGCAGGCTGGCTCCAAGTTTTATGCTTTCTTATGATCTGAGATCCTAAGGAATAAAGATTTCACCTAAAATAATTAGGGAAAGCTGGTTTGCACCAAGAAATGAGCATGTAAGAACTCATTCCCTTAATTTTCAAAGACCTGAGTGCATGTGCACATGCATGTGAGGAACAGAAGCTGAAGTACTATCTTCTGTCTACCTTCTCTTTTGAGATAATGTTTTGCACTGAACCCAGATCTCACTCACTGGCTACACTGGCAAAGCAGGTTCTAGGGATCCACCTGCCTCCACCTAACCCACTTCCCCCAGCAATCTTAGACATCTGTCTAAGGCTTTTTCATGGATACCAGAGATCTATACTCAGGTCCTCATGCTAGCATGCCAAGTACGTTAAAAGAGAGCCATCTCCCCAAAAGGACCAATTTTTAGAATTGAATTGACAGTTAGCAATTACATGTCCCCCAAACATGGAAAAAAAAACTATTCAACTAACTGAAAGTTAAAGATACAAATAATTTTCATGATAAAACTTTTTACCTCTCAGACTTATGGATACTTAGGAGTTTAACAAGCCTCCACCCAGGTGACAGTATGGAAAAGCAGGCCTCTTCCAAACTTCACCTGTGGGTCAAAACTGAACAACAGTCTGGAAATCCATTCAGCATCTCTGAGTTTTCCAATCCTATGACCAGAACTGTACCAGTGGACAACCTTCAAATCGGTTCACCACCTCATGCTTCCATAATTCTGAACTCAGTTATAGGAAATAACCACCAGGCATTCTAGGAAGAACTGTCAGGGAAAGGGAGAGTTCTTATACTAACCCAGCAGCATTACTTTTAGGAGCTAAATAAACCTCTTTGCTTACCAAAATTGCTCACTCTGGAGTCAGGTTTCTCTCTGCTCAGGAAAGCTTGGTTATCCCTGGTCATCTTTGTCCTGGAGATGAATGTGAACTTAGCCCAAAGTCACAGACTAGCCATAAACCAATTTGCCCTGTTTTCTTTCTCTTTTTTTATTATAAGTAAAGTCACATTTTCTATCTGTGTATATCCCTGTTCGATATCCCTTCTCCCTCCCACTCCCTCCAGTCACTCTATCTTCTCCACATCTTCCCATATCCTCCCCAGCAAGGGCAGGACATCCCAAGGTCCCAATATTGCTTAGTTCAGCATCCACTCCTGGCAGATCCAGTTTCCTCATCCCAACATCAAAACTGGGTCAGGTGTTCCTCTACACAGAGTGGGATTCAAGGTGCCAGTCCAAGGTGTTTCAGATCCCAAGCTGTTCAGTGGTTGTGGTTTGAAGCTTGGGCATGCTTTGCTTTTTGCTTTTTGTTTAAACTCCACTAATGAGAGAGTTCATTCCCTGCTTATCTTTCTGGGTTTGTGAGACCTCGCTCAGGAGGATATTGTCAAAATCCATCCATTTGCCTGCAAATTTTAGAATATTATTTTTCTTACTGCTGAGTAGTACTCCATTGACATCACCTCCTTTTTGAACCAGTTCTGTCACTGTTGTGTCTATTAGCCAGATTGATAAATGAAGAGAAGAGATTTCTGAAGAATGCCTTCTAAGTGATGACCATTGTGGGCTGTCTTTAATCTTAGGTAAGTATGTCTGCCAGGCTTTAACAATCCCTGCTATTTTTCTCAGATTGCAAAGATGTTCCCATGGAAAAGAAAATTATTTCTTAATCTTTGTAATTTTTAAGAAAAGAAGGTCTGACTGTTTTGGTATGTTTATTGTGATTTTTTTCTATATTACCTAAAACAAAACAAAACCCTTCTTTCATATCTAGATCTTAAGAACTTTGCCATCCAAATTGTTACCTTGAAAGAATCCTGTGTATGAGGAAAATGTACTGATGCTTTTACTAGCATAACTTCTGAGTAACACTTATCTTCATAGCCAACACAATTACGTTATCATTTTGATGAAAAACTGAAGAGGCCAAAGGTGTTAGCATAGTAACTTTTATTTAACTGGGTCAGTAAATATTCACTGAGTATAATTTGCAGCCAGGCCAAATACATACAATATAATCACTCAAGTTTTCAAACTTAATTGAAAATATCTGAAAGCCAGTTTTCGAATGCCAAATAACAACTATCCTTTTGATTTTGAGACTCTTATTCCATTCAGTACTAGCAATGTCCTATTCATCATTCAAAGGATTGTATTCACATATGCTTGAAACTAGCAGATGGGCATTTAGAATGTCCATTGACTAGCCTGTCCTGAATGAGCTCTGTAACACATCTGATAGTGGAGGAATCCACACAGGAGAAAGTGGGGGGGGGGCATAAATGCAGGAGATCAATTTCTGAACATTAGCACAAAAGGAGGAGCTAAAGAATAGGGTGACAACCATCAAAAAATAACTAAGAATATTACAATTAAATATAATTGTCTGCAATACAGATTACTCACACAGAAAGAGTCAGAGACACAGAGTCAAAGATAAAGATTCAGAGAGACAGAAAGAGAGAGAGAGTTCAGAGAAGAGGGACTATTCTGTCTTATAACACTGTCTTGTTACCCTTATTTATTAGCCTTGCACAGAACAAGTTTATTAAAGTAAATTACTGTTATAACACAGATGACTCCATCTTTAAAATATTACCCAGAATTCTTTCCATGGGTAGAAACTTCTAGTACGCAAAGTACAACTTTCAGAGATCACAATGATAAATAGTAAAGGAAATTAAAATAAAAATCATAAAAGGAAGTAGTGGAAAGAACTCTGGGGGGTTTCATTCTAGGTTGGGTGGATGCAAAGGCTCCCAAAAGATCATAGTGACTCGAAATAAAATAATAAAAATTACCATGGAAATCTTGTAGGAAGTTAGTTCCAGGCAGAAAAAATAGTTAGTCAATGGCCTGGTGAAATCTGAACAATATGGTCTCTAAACCAAGACCTGTACAAGAACAGCATCAGCTGGCATTCCAGTGTAAATGGGCAAAACATCATAAGCGCCCAGCACTAGATAATGAGCTATAGGCAAGCAATGGGTGCTAAGAGAGGGAGAATCAGCCTTTTTCAGGGTGAGCCTTCTCATAGATTATTCAATTCCAAGTCGATG